>JXCR01123660.1:9832-19862 GCA_002079205.1 Phalaenopsis hybrid cultivar | reverse complement strand
TGAATTATGAATGGAAAAGGATGAAATATCTTCCTGTGCGTCATAAAAGACATCCCCTGTAAAATAATTATGTTCAGCAAAAATAAAAAATAGAAAGTTTCAATTGAATGTATTTGTTGCTGAACATACCAATATTACCAACATCAGCAAGATGGTCCTGTAATATAACTCTTTCATAGTTGGTCCCTGAATGCCATGAAGATATGCAGTTCAAAGCATGTTCAATGCTATCAAATTCCCATCTTTTCATTAGCTTGACCTCTAATGCCATACAAGTATCAGTCTAGAAAGATATAAGAATAATGTCAGAAGGAATAACTCTGAAGATAAAAACAGCAAACTAAATTTCTGTGGAAACAAAATCATAATACAACGCCAATACCTGCAGCTCATTTAAATAATTAATACCACGCACATGATTCCATGCCACTTCAAAGACTATAAAGCCATATAAGATATGCTGCAGCTCTTTATTCAAGCAGATAGACTCCTTAAGTTTCTCAACAGGTAGCAGTACTCTCTTTTGATACGTTGCTGCATCAATCAATGTGAACCACCTATGTATTCTTCTTAGTTTCATGGGTATGAATCTGTGGTTGTTTGGAAAATCAAGTTTCCTCACACTAATTTTTCGCTCCCTCTTGGACCTTGTGTTTGCAAAAGGAGATAACCTTGACTGAGAAGAAGACATATTAAATAAAATATAACACCCAAAACAAAATTCTTGAAAGAAATGTAATGAAAAACCTTGGTGACCATCAGTTGCCATAGGTAAGCAGTCCTCTTATCTTTGTCAATCAACCATGGTCTATTGTCAACCAGGACCAAAAAATTTTTACTTTCAGGAGGAAGAAAGAGAGTCAAGGTTGAAAGATAAGACTGCATATCCCTGCATGAACGAAAAAACAAGGCCAAATACAGTTAGAGATTTAATCAAGCCTAGCATGTGGCTTATAAATCAGCATTCCTACAACATTTACATATCAGACCCAGTGGAAGGGGCCAAAAGACATGAAACAGTAATCAATTATCACATAAATACTTGCTTCAGGTTTGGTAGTTACTAATTACGCAACATCTTAATGAAATAATTTTAGATGATCTTTTTAAATTTAGAAAACCCTAATCCGCGATCAAGTCAACAAAATTTTTTTTTCTCTTTAAATCTATTAAGTAAATATCTAAAAGCTAAATCTATAGCTTGCAAAAACAAAATAAAGTTCAAGCGGACTCAAACTGCTATCTGCAAGCTCAATACTCCCTCGCCAATTTAGTTCCTAAAATTTCACCCCTAACTCTTTTCCTCAAAAAAATTGCTTGATCATTGTTTCTGCTACACCAACTTAGGCTCACTCTATCACAGACTAGAATGCAACTTCTCGACATTGACACCCTCACTTGATTCAACTTTGCTCCATCATTGACTTGTTAGATGCATATTGTCCATGCCGACTCACCAACCTGTACTTCTCACTTTACCCGGCCACAAGCATGCTCACAATGTCTCTATGTTGTTTCTTTTCTGAAAGAGTACTAGGTGTAGATTCTTTGTCAGCACCTCTCAACTGAATGCTTGATTGTCAGCTTCTTCACCAATGTTTATGTTTGTGCTTCTAGATTTTGGATATGAATACGAGTGAAATGATTATGAACATCAAAATTTAAATTCCATCCAATATTTTTTTACATATTCAATTTTTAATCATGAAATATTTCATATACAAAATTCCAGGGATATGCCCTATGTCTCAAAGTTTATTCCTCGTCCTATGATAGATAAATGCCCATGCCTTATGCCTCATCCACCTTCGAAACATAAAACAATGATTCCCCCATAACAATTTTTAAATTTTCAAAATTTATTAGATTTTGTTTACATTTATGCAACATTAATCATTTGTCTATAAATGTTAAATAAAATTCCCAAAGCATATGTTTTGTGCTTCAAATGTTGCTCTTTGCTTTGGCAAAGATCGAACACTTTGTGCTTTCATCACCCAACATTATTCACAATCATATTGCATGTCATGCATGGTTATTTCTAGTTTCCCACTGGTGCCTTCAACAGAGCATGTGCACTGTACCCAATAGTAAAAAGAAGTGAGAGATTGAACTCATTCCTAGATTGTAGAAGGCTGATGAAGCATCAACATGAAACCACATACTAAAATAAATAAAAAAATCAAGATTCTTCTAAAACCAACCCAAATAATCGTAAAGCATCAATGAATTAAAAAAATAACAATGCGTCATACAAATTTGATAGAGAACTACATACATATGACAAGGCTAGAAGAGTTGTCAAATCATGACATGAGAGAGTACAAAGGAATAGATTGAAAATAAAATGAAGAGAAGCTACTGTTAAACATAGTTAAATATCAAACTTAAATGCTAAAGCTCCCAAACAAATAACAACTAACTTCATATGTAACACAAAACATCATTATGCAGCTCATCTAGATGGCTAGAGATAGCTTAAACAAAGCATTGGGGTGCTAGTGCAAATAAGAAGAGGCCCATTTTTCCTACTCGACTGACATTAAGCGAAATATATCAATACTAAGACTGCATATATCTAATATCAAATTGATCCAACCTTAGCTCAAGATCTGCAAATTGAAAGTGAATAAGCCAAAAATTATATATTTCATTCAGCATGCGTGTTTAAATAGGGGTTAATACGTTCTACAAATAAACCTAATAAAACCCTCTTATTAAACATAACTCTCAACACTCCCCTCTCAAGATGGGCAAAAGATATTCAATAAGCCCATCTTATCACATAATCTAGCTAACACCACTGAACTAAGCCTTTTAGTGAGACAGTCAACCTTCTTCTCTCCAGTAGCTACATGACTTAGTTTCAATAATTTGTTATTCAGCTTCTCCTTGATGAAGAATCTATCAATCTCCACATATTTGGTCCTATCATCTTACACCAGTTGTTAGCAATGTTGATTGTCGACTTGTTGCCACAACACAACTTCATTTGGGTTCCCAGGTCTACTCTGAGTTCAACCAACAAAGTTTTCAGCAACATCATCTCTGCAACTCCTAATGTCATGGATCTGTGTTTTGCCTCTATTGTTGATCTTGATACAACTGGTTGTTTCTTGCTCTTCCTCGAGACCAAGTTGTCACCTATAAATATGCAGTAATCTGATGTGGATTGTCTGTCATCAGTACAACTTACTCAGTCAGAATCACAAATGCCCTCAATATCTACATGCACATTCTTCTTGAATATCAATCATTCTCAAGTGCACTCTTCAGATACCTCAGAATCTCATACAATGCATCCATATGACCCTTCCTTGAATCATGTATGTAGCGGCTCACCCACTTACTACAAATGAAATATCAGGTCGAGTGTGACACAAATGGATCAGGTAGCCCACCAACCTATGGTACTGCACCATCGTATATATGTCTCCGTGAAAATATCTAATACATAGTTTCATTGGGATAGGACCATCCGCTCAAGTCCATGAGCAACTTCAATCCCAAGAAGATATCTGAGCTGCCACGGATACTTCAAATTGTTTCCCCAATGTTCTCTTCAATTGAGCAATCCCGGTCTCATCATCACTAGTGATAATTATGTCATCCACATACACAGCAAGTATGGTAGTGTGATCCTCATGTTGTTGAAAGAACACTGTGTTATCTTTATTGATCTGCTGATATATCATGTCAACCATTGACATTCTAAACTTATCAAACTAGGCTCAAGAAGCCTGTGCTAAGTCATACAGTGACTTCCTGAGCCTACACACCTTACCCACTGTATGGGATGTATTGAATCCGGGTGGTATCTCCATATATACCTCCTCCAGTAGCTCTCTATAAAGAAAAGCATAATTCACATCCAATTGGTGGAATCTCTATCTACCATTCACAGCCAGAGAGTCCCTACCATGCTCATCTTTGCTACTGGTGAGGAATAATATCGTAGTTAATGTAATACGTCTGACTGTACTCTTTTTTCACTAGTCATGCTTTGTACCTCTCCGCATTTTCTTTTGGAGTTTGTTTTACTGTGCAAATCCACTTGCATCAAACTTCCTTCTTCGCTGCTGGTACTGGTATGATCTCCCATATTCGATTTTTATCAGGAATTGTAAGCTCTTCATGCATCACCGCTATCCACTTGGGATCCTTTTTATCAACCTAATAACACTTTAGTCTAGAAACAGAGTTCAATGATGCGATGAATACTCCATGAAAATGTGAGATGTTAGAATAAGAAATAAAGTTCGCAATGTCAAGTTCCCACCCAAAACGATCAGAATGATGTCTCGTATGGCTGCGAGAGGTTCTCTTTAACGTTGGGGGGTAGAAGTGGACAGATGAGGAATAATATCACCTAGGAGCTTTGAATCAAAGGTGGATGGTGCACGTGTCTCAAAAGTTGGGGAAGGTCGAGACAAGGAACTTGTTGGCACTACAGACTTTGTTCCCTCGATTTGTTTTTTCCTCTGAATATACACCCTTAGCTCACCTTTAGCATAAATCCCTCCAACTCTGGGGTCAGTTTTCACGAGTTTTGTCTCCTTAAATGATTCATCCCACATCACAGGACATGGCACTGCTCCCACTTGTATCACTTCATCACCGCTACTACTCACTTTCTTCTGTCTCATATCGTCGATGTCTGCTAAGTCACCGAAAGTGGATTCACCTATAGAGTGTAATATGGTTCAAATTCTCTGAATGACACATTAATACTCACAAAGAGTTTATGCTCAATCATGTTGGGTAATGAGGAGACCCGGTCCTCCACAATTTAATTAACTTCCTAATTGAGAATCTCACCACCGCTCACCTACTTTCACACCGACCGCTCACCTACCTCCTACCTACAGCTCTCATGATTTCTATAAATAGCCTCTTTTGGCTTAAAGGAGAAGTCAAGCCAAGCAAAAGCCAAAAGCCAAGCAATATCAAGTCAAGTCCTCTTGAGAGCTAAGAGAAAGAGAGGAAGAGAGAGAAAGAGTGAGAAGAAAATTGTGATTTTCTTGTAACATCGAGGTGCTCAACGGTGTAATTTCTCGAAGAAATAAAATCCTCTGCAGCTCCGTGGACATAGGCAAATTTGTCGAACCACGTAAATCTGTGTTCGCTCTGGTGTTTTTTTTTTCTGCGTGCAATTTCACTCGTTCCATTTTTTGCTTTATTATAGTCATTTTTCACAACAATTGGTATCGGAGTTTGTGTTCAAATCTAAGGAAGAACGATGGGTGATATCAGAGATCGAGAAGCTCAATGGCACAAATTTTGCTTATTGGAGGATGCAGATAGATGACTACCTCTATGGGAAGAAACTTCATCTTTCGTTACTAAAAAAATGACCAAAAAAGATAAATGAGGCGGAATGAAAACAATTGGATCAATAGGTTCTGGGGTTATACGATTAACCCTGTCAAGATCGGTTGCCCACAACGTCATCAAGGAAATGACTACTGCAGATCTCATGGCAGCTTTATCAGGTATTTTTATGAAAAGTCATCGGCGAATAACAATGTGCATCTGATGAAAAAGTTATTTAACTTGAAGATGGCGGAATGTGTGTCTATTGCTCAACACCTAAATGATTTTAACACTATCACAAATCAGTTCTTGTATGTTGAAATTGATTTTGATGATGAGATACGTGCGTTGATATTGTTGGCTTCATTGTCAAATAACTCGGAAGCCATGAGGATGATAGTTAGTAGTTCTGCAGGTAAATCTAAGCTGAAATATGATGATATTCGTGCTTTGATTTTGGTCGAGGAGGTGCGCAGAAAGAATTCCAGTGAGGTCTCGTGTTCAAGTTCAGCGCTGAATGTTGATTCCAGAGAGTGATCACATGACAGAAACTCAAACAAAAAGATCAAAATTAAAGTCTGATCAGCAGGCAACCTGCTGGAATTGTGGCAAGACTGGCCACATAAAAATGAACTGCATGAATCCTAAAAGAAAGTAGAATGATGGCACTAATGTTGTAACTGAAGAAATACATAATGCATTATTGTTAGCAGTTCACAGATCTGTTGATGACTAGAAATTGGATTCAGGGGCTTCCTTCCATACATCTTCCCGTCGAGAGTTAATGTGAAATTATGTTGCAGGTAACTTTGGAAAGGTATATCTAACTGATGGAAAAACTCTGAATGTGGTGGGGATGGAAGACGTTGATATTGCACTCCCTAACAATAGCAAATGGACTTTGCAAATGGTCAAACACGTTCCTGAGTTGAAAAAAAAAACATCATCTCTATTGGGCAGCTCCATAATGGTGGTCATTCGGTAGTGTTCTCAAATGGCACCTGGAAGGTTACCAAATGAGCATTAGTACTGGCTCAGGGTAAGAAAACTGACACACTATATATGACTACATGTTTACTCATGCGATGACATATGAGTCAAAGATGCATTATGAGAAAGCTGAAGAAGGTTAATTTCCTGAAAAGTGGTAGAGCGTCAAAGGCAGGAAAATCGAAATTTGTACAGACAAATAGTGGAGAACCACAGAGTTATGAAGAAATCTTGCAAGATGAGAATTCGAGCAAGTGGGAGCTGACCAAGAAGAAAGAAACGTATTCTCTGCCAGAGAATCAGACTTGGGAGCTGGCAGAACTTCCACCAAGGAGAAGACATTGCGCAACAAGTAGGTGTACCGAGTGAAGAATGTGTTTGGTGACAGTAAGAGGTATAAGGCTGGACTTGTTGAAAAGGGCTTTCAACAGGGGCAGGATATTACTCATGCAGTGCGAGTTATAAGCAGATACAGGAGTAACCCAGGAATGACCTTGGTGGTACAAGGCTACGTTGACGGTGATATGTCAACTGAGGATGTTACTCATAAGAAGTTGAAGTTGTGCTCAACTTCAGCTGGTATTCTGGCATGAAAACAGGGGATTCGAGTTGTAGAGGTGGGGGATATCATATTTGAGGAAAAAGTTAGTACAACTAGTAGATGATGCAGTCAGTAGGTGATACAGTCAGTATCCCAGTCTTCAAGTGGGGCAATGTGGAGACCCGGTCTACCACAATTTAATTAGCTTCCTAATTAAGAATCTCATCGACTGCTCACCTACTTTCCTACATACCGCTCACTTACTTCTCACCTACCGCTCTCATGATTTTTATAAATAGTCTATTTTGGCTTAAAGGAGAAGTCAAGCCAAGCCAAGCAAAAGCCACAAGATAAGCAAAAGCCAAAAGTCAAGCAAGGCAAAGTCAAGTCTTCTTGAGATATAAGAGAAAGAGATGAAAAGAAAGAGGAAGTGAGAAAAGAAAATAGCGATTTTCTTGTAATGTTTAGGCGCTTGATGGTGTAATTCCTTGAAGAAATAAAATCCTCTGCAGCTCCATGGACGTAGACAAATTTGTCGAACCACATAAATCTATGTATCGCTCTGGTATTTTTTTCTGCGTGCAATTTTACTCGTTTCATTTTTTGTTTTATTGTCGTCATTTTTCACAACAGACACAACCCTTCTGAGTAGCAGAATAACCCACGAATACACATTTCACAACTCTGAGATCCAACTTTCCTATAGCTGGTATGTTTTCTTTCACAAAACAAACACATTCAAATACCTTCAATGGAAGGATCCACTATTTGCTCCTTTCAACATCTGACAAGTGGACTTCTACTCCAGTATTCTTGAGGACGAGCATCATGTTAATCAACTGAACTGCTATCAACACTCCTTACCCCATAAGTGATGTGGGACATTCATTGTCATCATCATGTTCTGGGCTACGTCTAGAAGATGTTGATTCTTTCTCTCTGCTACTTCATGTTGTGTTGGTGAGTATGTGCATGTGGTTTGGTGTTGTATATCTTGGGCTGACAGGTAGACCTTAAATGCTTTGTTGATATATTCTGTCTCATTATTAAATCTCAGTGTCTTCACAACTGCCCATATTGGGTCTGGATTGCTTCGTTGAAATCTTTAAAGCAAGCAGCTACCGCACACTTTTATTTAATCAAGCATATCCAGATAACACAAGAAAAACAATCAATAAAAGTAACAATATAATGACAATCATTAATAGAATTAGTAGGACAATGGCCCATACTTCATAATATATCAAATCAAATACACCAGAGCTCCTTTTCCCAGAACTAACATATCAGCTCTTAGTGAGCTTGCCAAACTCAAAAGCATCAGATATCTATTCCCTACTAAAGTCGCCTCAATCCGACATGACCAACTCAGATAAGTGGCCAGTCCATCAAACTTCAGAGGGAGATCTAGCTTCACTGTCATCGAAGTTGTGTTGGAGTCGCGTTTTTGCCAAGCACTAGCTCCCTGTATTAGCCCTAAAAGGACCTTCAGGACCTCAGGATCAATCCTTCCCAGAAGATCCAATCCTTTACTCCCGACACCATCTCCATCTCCCGTCATCTTCAATCACCTGGACTCTCTTCTAGATCATACAAACCATGAACAATTTTCCCTTCCTCCTTTAGACTTGATTTTGATATATATCATCATCAAGATTGGGTCCTTCTTTGTGCGGCGGATTGGAAAGGAGGCGGCGACAGCGTCCTGCAAAGGCGACGACGGCGGCCTGCAAAGGCGACGACGGCGGCCTGCAAAGGCGACGACGGCGACCTGCAAAGGAGGCAGCAGCGGCCTGGAAAGGAGGCTACGCGGCGGCGGACTGGATAAACGATTGTGACTGCCTAGTCAGACGGCGGCATAGAGGGTGGCAATCGGGAGGGGAGGGCGACGAACTCGAGGGCGGCAACCTGAAGGGCAACGGCTTAGAAGGCGACGGTTGGCGTCGTACGCAATTGCGTCTCCCACACGGGACGCAAGTGTGTCTCTAACTTTGTATGTCGCGGATAGAAGCACGAGTTGTGGGCCCTGAAGAACAGGAGCGGCGATCGATGCAAACAGCAAGCGGCGGGATGCGATCGATGCGGGCGGCTAGGATTGGCTCTGATACGAAATTGAAAGTGAATAAGCCAAAAATTCTCTATTTCATTTAGTATATTTGTTTAAATAGGGGTTACAATGTTTTACAAATAAATCTGATAAAACTCTCTTATTATACATAACTCTCAACACTGCACTAATTCAATTGGTTCGTTATCAAATGGAGCCAAGCCTAGCTCCTCAAATTTGGTCCAAACTTGATTATGGACACCAAAAGTTCAGTTATTTTCTAAAAAAAAATAGTCTAGCTTGCATGTAGTGTGAAGACNATAACGGTTGTCGATCTTGATAACTTTCCGAGAAAAGATGCGAGTGCAATCGACATCATGAGACAACTGAATAAGTATGTGTCGACCGTCAAGTAAACCAATATTCCAACTGTCCAATAGCTTCATAGCCTTAAAATCTTTCCGAATAATCTCCAGTTTTGGGTCACCATACAGAAATTTCCCCACTAGAGCAAAGCGCTAGGAGGACGCGATAGTACTGGTTTCAACCTCTATGAGAATAAGAGCAGATTTCCTTTTTTTTTACTAATTTTTTTATGAAGGTGTGATCACCACCACCTTCAAGAGCGTCATGAAAAGATTGAGGAACATTGCAGGACTTGTCAATATGAAAACCAGACTCTGAACCTGAAAGAGAAGCACAAGTAGGAATAGGAATGTCGTCGGCAAGTGCAGTGGCATAAAAGCAGATCGTGAATGTCATCTCCAAAGCAGCTAGGGAGTCGTTGGACGCTGGAAATAGGCGAGCAAAACTGTCTCCTATGAACGATGCGAGCAGTCGAGCAGGTTGATGCGGCGTATCGGCCTCGACGAAGAAGAGCCGCAAACAACGAAGGTTGCGATTTCGTCAAGGCACGAAGAAGGACGCAAAAACGACACAGGAGATGGAGTCGCGAAGCCAAGGGAGGCAAAGTCAAAGCAGATGGAGTAGAGCAGACGAAATCAACGCAGACGAAGCGCGACGAAGGAAACGACGAAGTCGATCGAGCAGACGACAAAGTATGACAAAGGAGCAGGCTGCGATTTCGATCCGGCGAAGAGATAACGAGGGCTACTCGGATTGCCATGATAACGCAACGG
>JXCR01123659.1:0-44877 GCA_002079205.1 Phalaenopsis hybrid cultivar | reverse complement strand
TTCTAGTGTGTCAAGTTATAATGTCAAATCAGGTGGCTCTATGGTTGAAGTTCTTTAAATTTTATAGAGGGCATATTAAAGTTGATTAGAGCGACACCGGATAGGATCCTACGGTTCGCTCGTTCCGGCACNTATATATATATTATTTACTTTATCGCTAAATTTCCTAATTTACCAAATTTATTTAATTTACCATTACCTTCCCCTACAACGATGTCAAAAACTTAATCCTGAAATTATAGATGTGTAAAATTAATAAAGTTGACTCCAGTTTGCAACATTGTCAAAACTTGATTCGTTATTGATGAATAAGAAACTGAAGCAATTAATAATGTGATTCCATGTAAGTATACGTATCATTATCAATTGATGTAGGACTTTCTAATTAAGCCCCCAAATACCGATCCCACGAGGAAGGTGTAAACTCGTAATGGAAATTGAAATCAGGAAATTCACAATAATAAAAAAAGTCTACAACAGTAATTTCAAATGTTTAGGGTGCTATTATAACTAAATTTCCAACTACTAGAAAAACTGTAAAACATAGCTAAGCCGTTAATACTAAGCTATCTTTATATTTTTGTGACGAAGTTATCAAATGACAAAGCATCATTCCCACTAAAATGCATTTTTGGTAAATGAGAGGAGTAAATGGTTTGAATTTTTATTGTGCCAAATAGGAGAAGTTATAATTCTCTACCCTCGGTCAAGTGTTATAGAGAATCATTGACTAATCTTTGGTTTAGTCATTAAATTCATGGTTAAGTTGGGAGGATACTGACTCTCACTCCAGAGCTTCCACTTCTCTTTTCCTATGGCTAACTCTCACTTTAGTTCTTAAACACTAATATTAAATTGATTACTTTAGTCTGTCACCCTAAAATCACCAATTCTTTGCCCAGTAATGTATAATTCTCTATTTATTTGCACCCAATTCCATGAACGAAACACTCCATGGAATCGAGTGATTTTCACTTTGTTGTATAGCTCATACACCATTTTCTAAATCATATGTTTCACAACAGATTTTAACATTTTAATTGGCTGGATCAAAAATTAAATTAAGAATAGAGTGAAAAAGTCATCACAATTTATTTTTATATTTTAAAATGGCATATTCAAATTATCTCTTCATTTCACCATTTGTCATAGTAGGGAGAAAGACGAAGAAGACTACTTACAACGCTTGAGGAAGATACAATAAAACACAAATTTGATAAATAAAAGAAAGTTTATACAACAATAATAAACAAACACCACTTATCTGTAACTCTTCCTCAAAACAAATCCCTTGAAGCTCCTCTTATGACTCTTGCTCTCTTTACAAGACTCTTGATTCTCTCTTAGAAAATGTAAGGAAGAAGAAATCTCTTACTTCTCTCCCTCTCCAACAACTTTTAGAGGAGAAATCACACATAAACTCACCACTAAACTCAAAGATCTGACTCAAAACTCAACACACTACACAATACACACGATGGAACACTAGTGAAAAATGATAAGACACTTAGGGAGTTGCTTTTCTGTTCAATGTTTGCTCTAAATAGAGTATAATGTCGGTTTTCTAAGAGACGTGTCAAGTTACTCTTCAAAAAGCTTCCAGATTCCTTGAATCTTCTAGAAATTCACCCAACATCAACATTGGAGCCGTCAGCGCTAGTGGCTCGAAATTAATTTGGAGCTCTCTGTAAAATGGCATTGTTGGAGCCCAGTCAGGATATGTTGGCACCTCCACTATTCTGGACTCCTTCCTTCATGTTGATGTCGATGGGATCAATGTTGGCGCCGTCGGCACTAGTATTTCCCTCTAGAACGCCATTTTGACTCCAAATTCCATCATTTTTGCTTCATTTTTCCTCCAAGTGCTAGAAATCATCAAACTGCAATAAAATATGAAAAAATCTTCCTTTAAAGCGTAATATCACAAAAAATGAGTATGAAATGCAGGTCTAAAAATGAATATATTTTTGGTGCATCAAATTCCATGGCCACCAGCTCTCTTCAGTTTATTCTACACCTGTAAAAACATTACCAAAGGTGTTCCAATTTCGTTTGGTGAGGGCTTTCCCAACCGTTTTTTGTAAGCACCATAATCTGATCAAAGGGCTGTGATGATCTATATCTCTCCAATGAGCTTTAACCGTATTGATGAAGTCCTTGTGTGTAGAGCACATGTTTAAGTATCTTATTAAGACTTTCCTTGATTGTGAGCAGTAGAAATAGTAATCAGAAGAGGCCTATGATAAGATCCAATAAAGATGAGGTGGGTTACTATTGTATGGAGGAAGTTTTGTAGCCACTGGTCATTAACAAGAAATATGTCTAGTCTCTCCCAAAACTTTCCCATTCTTTAGGTGATGTCAGGACAAATATAACCTAGATCAAACAAACTTGAAGATTGAATGTTTTCATTAAATGTATTCATTGTGGAAGAATTATGGGGTCTACCTGCTTTCTTTTTAGTGGGGTAGTGTCAACGCTATTTTTGGTTGGAGGGGAGTTGCCCGTAAGAAGCTGTCGGCCGTCGGAATTGAAATCCTGTTGCTTGCTTTGGAAGGACATTGAAGTTTAGAAAAGTATGAAATCAAACTGACCCCATATTTTTCATAGTTTAAAATGAAAGAGCATTGTACTTCAAATCCCGTATCTATCCAAAAGGATAAACACAAGACTTGAGGATGAGACTCGATCAAATAAACTAAGGAAAGTATGACATCGGATAAACACAAGACTTGAGGATGAGGCTCGATCAAATAAACTAAGGAAAGTATGACGTCCGGTGATAAACACAAGACTTGAGGATGAGGCTCGATCAAATAAACTAAGGAAAGTATGACGTTCGTCTGGTCTGCGAAATCGTTGTATTTGCCGATAACTTCCCCTATTTACTATAAAAGATTAAATAGGGTTTATATTAAGCTGGGTTTGGACGTGCTTCCTATAAGGGCAAGCCCCTATAGTTAATTACATCTTAAAAGACCAAAGTCACCTAAGAAGACTCTCGATAAAAATCAGGAAATATTATCTTCAAGGAATTTTAAAGGGCAGGACTCTTCAATGAGATCGGACGTAGAGGTGTGAAAGGAGATTGATTCAAATTTGCAACATTTTATTGCAGAATCCAAAGGAAGAAAAACTAGGGGATGTCAGGGATCCAGAGGTGAACCTCAGTGACTTCCCAAGCTATCCTAATGTTTGGCTTCAGTTTTGAGGAGAAATATTTAGGTGTTTCATCCTGCCAATTTTAATAGTTAGGGCTTACATTCATGTGAAATGATCACACAAATAGCCTGGAAGATGTGAGGATTTAGGTCGTGACAAACAACAACCTCAGAATTCTATGATAAGTTAGGGCTTATATTGTATAACACGGTTATACAAAGGCCTAAAGATAAGGTGAGGATTTACATTGCATAAGCAAACAACCTCGAATTCTTATGGCTTTGTTGTTTATGTCTACGGAAGAAAGATTGGTTTAGCTGGGGAAGACAAATTTTGCTGTTGAAGATGGTCGTGTTGCCTACCATGCTAGCTCCAAGACCCTGCTACGACGAATTTAAGTTTTCTAGTGTGTCAAGTTATAATGTCAAATCAGGTGGCTCTATGGTTGAAGTTCTTTAAATTTTATAGAGGGCATATTAAAGTTGATTAGAGCGACACCGGATAGGATCCTACGGTTCGCTCGTTCCGGCACTACTATTTTTTATTGGATTCACTTAGTCCAAATGAACTTACTAAACCCAACTTAATGAGTTCCATAATTTCATTTAGATCATAGGAAGCCTCATTAGCAACCATAGGATACCTCCTCCGAGGAGTCCGATAGAGACATCTTAATTTAGTTGAAGTTGTAGTTTTATGTGATGTTTGTGATTAAATTTTGATTTCATTTAAACCATTGGAAGCCTCGTTAGCAACCGTAGGTTACCTCCTCCGAGGGATTCCCGATCATCAAGACTGTGGGAAGCCTCGTTAGCAACCGTAGGTTACCTCCTCTGAGGGATTCTCGATCATCAGATAGAGACGTCTTAATTTAGTTGCAATTGTAGTTTTGTGTGATGTTTGTGATTAAATTTTGAGCTGTTTTATATTTAAATTTAGTTGAAGTTGTGGTTTTGTGTGATGTTTGTGATTAAATTTTAAGTTGTTTTATATTTCGAATAGTTGAAGTTGTAGTTTTGTGTGATGTTTGTGATTAAATTTTGAGTTGTTTTATATTTTTTCGTTAGCAACCGTAGGTTACCTCCTCCGAGGGATTCCTGATCATCCGATAGAGACATCTTAATTTAATGAAGTTGTAGTTTTGTGTGATGTTTGTGATTAAATTTTGAGTTGTTTTATATTTTGAATGTCGGAAGTTGTAGTTTTATGTGATGTTTGTGATTAAATTTTGAGTTGTTTTATATTTTGCATGTTCAGTTGTGGTTTTGTATGATGTTTGTGATTAAATTTTGAGTTGTTTTATATTTTGAATGTTGTAGCGTTGTAGTTTTGTGTGATGTTTGTGATTAAATTTTGAGTTGTTTTATATTTTGAATGTTGTAGAATTTTGAATGTTGTAGCGGGTTTTGTGTGATGTTTGTGATTAAATTTTGAGTTGTTTTATATTTTGAATGTTGTGGCGATTACCTTCTCCAAGGGATTCCCGATCATCCAATAGAGACATCTTAATTTAGTTGTAGCTGTTATTTTTTGTGATGTTTGTGATTAAATTTTGAGTTGTTTTATATTTTGAATGTTGTAGGGGTGAATTTTGTCTTGGTTGATTTTAGTTTTGGTTTGGGTTTTGGTTTGGGTTTTGTGGCTATCCTAATAGTTTTAGTTTTCCATGCAAATTTGTATAAGCACAAAAGTATAACATAAAAGTACATGAAAGACAACGCTGCACAATATAAAAGTGTACCTGACGAGTCTTTTCGTTCCACCACCTGAAACTTAAAAATGCATGTTAAGGCAGTTTTTGTAGAGCAGGAAAAGTAAGGTTCTGGTGGTTTTCCTAACCTTATGTCATATTTTGGTGGGTCCTTTTAATTAAGTATGATTTTGTCAAGCAAAACATATTAAGTTTAGTAGATCTTCAAGACATCCAATAGATCTAGAGAAAGAAACAGGTCCGTGCTACTCTCTCGCTGCCTGGTGGAATATCTCGAGCTCTTTTAAACTTATTATGTTGCTTAATAAGTCATCCTGTACATACCGTTAATACTCAGTGATCATTGATGTGTCAATTATCTCTCAGAATAGGGTAATTATCACTTGTGATTCATTTTAATAATTATGTGGGTGAAGACCCTTAAAGAGGCATGTTAGTGTTGTTGGAACACTTAACCAAATTTTAACCCTAATTGGACTTAGTGGTGTTTTAAGGATGTTTGATTATGTTATGTTTATTTTTCTAATCCTCATTTAGTCCTGTTTGATTTGGCCTAAGTCACCACAAAGCCCTTAAGACCTAGGGGAGTGTCTTAATTAGTTTTGAAAAGGTTAAGCTTTAAGTGGTCATGGTTTGATGATTTGGATTTTATTTAAAAATAAAAATAGGCGTATTAAATTGATTAATTATTGATTTCAAAATTCATACCCCTATGTCTAGGATCATTTAATTTTAATAAACTTCCAATTTTTTAATGATTTAGAAATTTATTAACTCATCCTTTTAATGAGGAAAGTGAGATTGGTTTCTATCAATTAACCCCTTGTGTTTCAAGCATCAAATAAATTGATTAAGATTCGAAGTTACCCATTTCCCTCCTTGACTTAAGCCTAAATGTTAATTGAGGCTAAATTTCCAAAATTACACATTTGCCCCTAAGGCTCTAACACATCATAATTTGTCAAATTCAATTCAAATGACTTTGAAATTTTTATCCTATTTCATTCATGGGTCAGTTAAGACATGAAAGGAGAAAATACAATTTTTTAGAATTTAATTTATTTTATATAATTATTTTCATGCAAAAATAAGATTTTTCAAAGAAAATTCCCAACTTGACCAAGGTAAATTCTAAACATTTGAAATTTTTACAGGAGGTATACCTAGACTAGAGAAGCATTTGGACCAAATTTCATAATTTTTTTAATTCTTTGTGATTTATCATAATTATTTTAATTTATGGGTTATTTAATAAAAAAAATATTTTAAATGATGAAAATTAAGTTTTGTATTTTTGAAAATCTCTTTGAGGTTAGAGAACCTTGAGAAGTAAATTTCATATTTTTCTGTTTTTTTTTATTTATTGGAATTTTTTAAGTGAAAAACTCATTTTTAGCCTATGAAAATTATTTTAAGCTTTGAAATTCAATATCTTTATTTAGAAAATAAGGAAAAATATTCTAATTGTTCCTAAGTGATTAGGAAGAAATTTAGAACATTTCCATGAATTTTATTATTTTTGTGTTTTTTATGAATTTTTAAATAATTTAGATAGTTAAAATATGTTAAAAATCAAGTTTTTATTCTAAATATTATTTTATGTTTTTAAAATATTCCTGATCACAGAGAACTCAAGACACTAAGTTTCATTATTTTTTGAGTTATATTTTGATTTTTAAAAATCATTTAAGTGTCAAAAGTGATATTTATCTTTAAAAATCAACTTAAGTTATCAAATGAACTCAAAATATTTTCAACTTTTTATAATCAGTTCTCTGGATCATAAACCATAGTGGAGATTAAAAATTAAGTCATTTAAATGTTTATATTTTTCAAAATTAAATATTTTAGTGATTTAGTGTTTGTAAAATTTAAGTGCATTTTAAATAACTTGACCCATGGAATTATTTTCAAAAGATCCTCTAGTCATAGTGGACCTTCCAAAATTTTCTTAGAATTTTTTAATTAATATGTTAATTTCCATGATTATTATAAGGAAATAATGTGCAAGATGTTGAAAAATATGGATCTCTGTATACAAACCTCTCTGACTTTGGAAAATCGAAGGATGTTCCCTTGATAGAGGCCACAACATGCCAAAATTTCAAGCCAAGGTGATGTATCAATATGCATGGAGAATTAATTGAATCCAATCAGTGTTTAATTAACTAAAAATACTTTATTTATCAAATGGACTTGAAATGTAATCCACATTATTCTCCTCTGTTCACTAAGTAAGAGAGTATTTTTATTTTATTTTTGTGATTTTTCTACACAAAGTTATGGATTTTCTAAATTAGGGGTATTTAATTAAATAGAAAAAGCCCTACTTTTCTATTTAAACCGTGCGTGCCACCTCAACCTACGACGGCTCCGAAGGCATGAGTGGTGCGCTCTGGTTGGACACCGTCGTCCACGTAGCTGCTGACTCAACCCACTGTTTATGTCCCAAAGCGTCATCCGACTCGATCTCCTCCATCCATTTAATACACGCTTGATCAAACAGCTTCCCATCATTGTCTCCAATAGAATGATCCCGTTACCGTCCACACTAAAACCCTATGATCTCAGCCATAGACTCAACCAAATCGCTTTGGGTTTGATCCTATGGACTCGTCTAAGTGAGACGAACACATCCATACATTAATCATGCAATTAAATTAAGCCTAATTAAATGAAGAATCAAAACAGGCTCGGGATGAGGTGCGGTTTTATACCTTTGCTCTAAGAAGTGAAACTTTGATCAGAGGGTCTTGACACGTTCGTTATGATCCAAAGAGGCTAGGGATTGAGTCCCTAGTCTTGGTGTAAGGCCTAGGTATGAATTCAATCACGACCGGATTTGGGTGTTGGTCTAGAGCTATGGTAGAGGCTCTATGGAAGGGGGATTTTATGGGGCTTTAACTTCTTTCACTATTGTGAAGGTGTGGGTAGAGTTAATTTGAGTTTGGGTGGACTGTGAAGGTGTATTGGGTTCTATCCTTGCGTCCGACAAGGTTCTAAGCTCAAAATTGAGCTCCGGCAATGGGAATTGGTGAGGGAAAATGGTTGGAATGCACTGAGGAGATCTTAAAAAAGCTCAGTGTGAAGTTTGGAGAGGTCTCACTAAGGAAATTTTAGTACTTAGTTTAACGGCTATGATGGTGGCTGTCATGGCCAATTAAGAGGTGTAATGTGGTGCTTAGGTGGAGGGCAGAGGAGCTCCATAGTTTAATTTGGATGAGCTGGCCTCTAAGTTTGATTTGAGTGAAGCTCCATGGGGGTGGTTCTCAGTTTTGAGCTTTTTCGGCCACTAGGCTGGCCGGCCGGCTAGGTGGAGGTGGCTAGGAGCTCAGGGAACACACGGAAATATGTCACAGCAATTTAGTGCAATAATACCTAATTTTGGTAAGGATATCTTAAGCACATGCATTTTTGGAAATAATATCCCTTGATTTGGGGGACCTTTTGTCCATGGATTGATTTAGGTGGTTTCATGGTGTTTGGACTGGTCATTAAGTCCAACTAATGGCTGTGATGGAGTAAATTTGGTGACTTTATTTAGTGCATGGACCCAAGTGGGTGAAAATGACCAAAACTTTGGTTTGGGCTAGGTTATCCATGTCAATTGGCCCCAATAAATGTTTTATTTGGTGTAGATGATCATAAGGAACAACTTTGTGGAAGGTTGGAAGTGGTTTTGAGCTTAATTGAAGGGTCAATTTGAGGGAATTTTGATTTTTAGTCAATTTGGTCATGTTGGGCTAAGCTTGGGTCTAACTTGGGTTAGCCTTGCGCTAAGTCCAAATTGATAGTTCTAAGTTGTCAATAGGGATCCTATGAAGAGTCTTCAACATGATTTGGATGCCAATTTGGGAGGCAATCAATTGGGTGAAATTTGGGGACTTAGCCAATTTGGGGCTAAATTTGGGAATTTTGTATTTAGGCCAAAATCAAATGGATTTCAGACATAAACAAGGCCAATTGATGGTTGATTTTGATGTATAGGAATGTTATAATGTTTTTTCAACATTAATTGAGTCTAATTTACTAGGCTATGGGTTCAGTTTGGTGAGATTAGGTCATATGGTCAAAACTGGGGTTTTGACCCAAATCAAAATTGGGCTCAAATAAGGGACCAATTGAGCTTAGATTTGGTTTAATTTTGTAATATAAAATGTGAATTTGAGTTTAGGATTGGAATTGGGGTCAATTGAGATTAAATTGATAAACATTTGAGTTGAATTTGGGGAAATTTGGGTCTTTAAAGGCAAATTTGGGGACTTTTTGATAAAGATGGTTAAATTGGACAAATTTGGTCATGTGGTAGTTAAGAGGAATGAAATTGGGAATATTTTAGATTTATTGGGATTTTCTGGGAATTTTTGGAATTTTTGGGATTTTGGATTATGGAGGGGTATTTTGGTAATTGAGGGGTGTTTTAGGGTAAAAGGCCAAGATGGGTATTTTGGTAGTGGTGAGGGTGCATTTTCTAGTTTTCTAAGAATAGTCAATAGGAAATTGTAGAATTTCTAATGGTGAGAGTTCCTTGTCTAGTTTTCTAAGAATAGTCAATAAGAAAATAAGTGTAGAGTTTCTGATGGTGAGGGTTCCTTGTTTAGTTTTCTAAGAATAGTCAATAGAAAAGTCAATGGCTAGACCTTAGGCTACTAAAGAGGAAAAACTAAACCTTAACCAAAAGTGAGGTCAACAAATGGACCCCCAATAGGTGGGGTGTGCTGGGCAAGCACACCGCACGTTTTGGCGTTGACCGACGAGATAAAAAAAAATCAACACAACTTCTAAGTCAAAAGACTCGAAAATATGTGTAGGGTCATGTGTGATTTGTTTTCGCCAGGGAATTAGCAGGTGTGTGTATAATCAAGACGAGAAGTAGGGACTCTCACTGAAGATTGGAGAGTGGAATTTGAGTTATGAAATTTTAAAGATTTCCAAAGGATGGGAGTCAATATGTAAGTGTTGACCCCAAGGTGGGAATTGAAATTCAGATATCAATTCAAAGAGAGAGAAAGAGAGAGTCAGAATATAAGGACCGACCTCGAATGTAATGAATCAGAAATGTAGGACTAAGAATTGAAATGTATCTCAATTCTCAGAAGAGAGTGTCAAAATGTAAGGACCGACCTCTAGTGTAATGAATCAGAAATGCATGGTTGATTTGGAAATGAGAATTGAAATGTAAGTCATTTCTTAAAAGAGAGTGCCAGAATGTAGGGACCGACCTCGAATATAATGAATCAGAAATGTAGGTCTGATTCAAAAATGAGAATTGAAATATAGGTTAATTCTCGAAAGAGAGTGCTGGAATGTAAGGACCGACCTCGAATGTAATGAATCAGGAATGTAGGACTGATTTGGAAATGAGAATTGAAATGTAGATCAATCTCAAAAGAGAGTGTCAGAATGTAAGGACCGACCTCGAATGTAATGAATAAAAATGTAGTACTGATTCGAAAGTGAGAATCAATGTAGGTCAATTCTCAAAAGAGGGTGTCAGAATGTAAGGACCGACCTCGAATGTAATGAATAAAAAATGTAGCACTGATTCAGAAGTGAGAATTGAAATGTAGGTCAATTCTTAAAAGAGAGTGTCAGAATGTAAGGACCGACCTCGAATGTAATGAATCAGAAGTGTAGGACAGAGAATTAAATTTATATCAATTCTCAAAAGAGAGTGTCAGAATGTAAGGACCGACCTCAAATGTAATGGATCAGAAGTTTAGGAATGATTCAGAAATGAGAATTGAAAAGTAGGTCAATTCTCAAAAGAGAGTGTAGGAATTTATGGACCGACCTCGAATGTAATGAATCAGACATGTAGGACTGATTCGGAAATGAGAATTGGAATGTAGGTCAATTCTCAAAAGAGAGAGTCGAAATGTAAGGACCGACCTCGAATGTAATGAATTAGAAATGTAAGGCTGATTCAGAAATGAGAATTGAAATGTAGGCCAGTTCACAAAAGAGAGTGTCGGAATGTAAGGAACGACCTCAAATGAAATGAATCAGAAATGTAGAACTGATTCAGAAGTGAGAATTGAAATTTAGGTCAATTCTCAAAAGAGAATTAATTACGTTGAATTTACAGAAATGTATCTTGTGAAAAAGGTTGATCTTGTTGAAGGAGATTTGTAAAGCTTTGTGAGTTTTTGTTCAGAATATGAAATTTTGCGGGGATGTGCAGAGAGTTAGTGTAGATAATGATGGTTGTGCTGCATGCACAAAGAGTGTGCTGCGCGCACAAAGAGTAGGAAATTCCGAAAACGGAAGTATCCACTCAACAACTTTGTTTTATTTTCTCGTTGCTTTTATCACATATAATTTTTTTTAATTTTTTTAAAAAAAATGTTTTAAAGTTTTAATTTTAATTGGTTGATTTTCAAAAGAAATTTGTTTTATCGTTTATTTGTTTATGATTATTTTTCATTTATGTTTTATTTATTGTTGAAGATTTGTTGTTTCGTTCTTTGTTCATTAAAATTCTGAACCATCGCATGGTCCGCGGCTTTTATCCATCGCACAAAAAGGCAACTGACAAAAAGGCACAATTTGAGAGAAATTTCCATTAATTTGCTCCAAAATGGGATGCCATAAATCAGACACAGGCTAACGCCTCTAAAGGTACATTATGTAATCCATGTCGAAATACATTGAGAATCATCTCATGCTTTGAGTACATCGTAGAATGAATATGTCAGATACATGTCATGTTGTTTAAAGAAAGAAAGTGAACCCTCTGTACCAGGTATGTTGAGCTCCTGATCAAGCAGACCTTCGATGTCATGCTCCATAAGAGTTCCCTTTGCATGTACTTAGAGGTACAACCTTATCACAACTCATATGGAAATAAATCCTACAATTCTAGGTCCTACTGGAATCCAAACGGTATTTTACTATCGTTCATTCTGCGAAAGGTAACAGACACCCTACGGTGTCGCACTCCTGGAATGCAGTGCTTGGCAATGTCTGTACCGTTGCCCTTCAGGACAAGTACTGTACGAACTGGAAGAGGAATCTCCACAACTCCTCTGAATTCGCCAGGGCCGACTATATCGATTTCTTTTCCAAATAGAATATTGCTTTTACTCACGAGACCGTGCAGAAAGGCCTCACAAAGTCATGATGATCAATGTGTAGGGGAATGCAATCACCTTCTTCATAAATGTTAATGATGGAACTGTTGGGAATGCAAATAGCGAGTAGAATATTCCACTTGAACATTCTCTTGATCATCCATTTTATCATTGGTGGCAACAGATCCACTTGGTCGTATCTGAGGATCCTAGGAAGATTCCTCTGTCTGTCGTTCGTGAAGTTGTAGCTACAGCCGCATTGGATGGTGATTCTTCTCTTTCCCCTCATCCATTTTTTTGGCTCAGAATATGTCCTCTCCATGAGAAGGTTCGCTTGACCTCTATCTCTTAAATCAAAGATGCAGTCCAGAATACTCTTTTCATCAGTCTCAGAGAAAACCTTAGTGTACAACTCCAGGTCTTCCAATATATCGACGAACTTTCCCTGAACCTCTTTGTAGAACTCGAATTCTCTTTTATTTACTCTGCTTATCTTGTAGTATCCTACCATACCAAGAGCCGGCAGCTGCCGCGGGCGTTCCTTCCTTCGGGCCTCGGTGGGAACCCAAACTGGTGTTGGTCGATCCGGAATATGAGATTCAGCCTCTAGTGGGACGTATGATCCTGGGCTCCGTGGTGCATGCTGCTCCATCCTCAGTGGGACATATGGTTCATTTGTCGCAAAGTCTGGAGTCTGAGACTCGTTGGTGCTTGAAGTGTATTCTTCTAATGTACTGAAACGCTGTAGATGTAGAACATTGCAATTCGGGCATTCTACAAATGCGCCCGTGACTGATGTCCTGACTGGAACCTCAACGTTGCATGTTGGGCAACCCCTGCATAAGATATCTGAAACTGGGAGCACATCTGATTATGTCACAAATCCCGACTCTTTATTTGTAGTGGGCAGGCTGGCAGAAGTTTCTCTCAGATCTGGGTCGTAAATATGGCCCTTAGAAATTGGGGTAAGAAAACTACTCACGTCTCTCTGGCGTTTGCTTTCCTGTCACAGAAAGTCTCTCTGTTTCTTTCGGCTGACATTTCTGTGCTACCTCCTGCAGAGCAGAGTATTCAGTAATTGTTCATTACATGCGGCTATCATGTCCCTTGCTGGAGTAGCTTCCTCCATCGAATCTTGTTCCGCTATCATGTTTTTACCTTTGTGTGACACATTGTCTTCAGTGGTTATCCTCAATAGTGAAGGCAGTCCCTCCTTCTCTTTACTACTGACTACGTCTATTAGAGGACCCTCGTAGTACATACCAACTTGGTTGAAATCCACATTAAAATCTATGACACCTCCTTGTGGTGCATTTCATCATTCAGTGCGAGGTTCCAGCCGCACAGGAAGGCAAAGATCAGCCTCTGTCCTGACATTTTTCTGCAGACGAAAGGAAAAATATCAGTGGTCCGAAGCTTGGCATGAACAAGAACAAAACAAAGTATTTATTAAAGTAAATTTTAGTTTATTTTGGTGAAGAGAATTATTCATTTTATGTGTGAGTTTTGTTTAATTTAGTAGGGTATTTAAATTCGAAAGTAGAAAAGAGAACGTGTAAAGTTAAAAAATTTTCTCAAAATTTTCATTATAATGAGGTTAATTACAAAATTTAGATCCGCTCATACACATTTGGCCACATAGATAACCCTAAAACAATCAAAGTTTTAAAGTTTCAAAGAAAGCAAAGGCAAGTAGCATTGAGCTGCATCAGGTTGCGTAATAGATTTTCAGGTATCGTCCATTTATTTGTAACATGGGTCTTTCACCCCGGAAGTCCACTAAATGATAGGCTCCTTATGTATAGACCTTCTCAACAACAAATGGTCCCTCCCATCTAGTGTCAAATTTTCCACTTATTTTGCGGCGTGCAAGAATAGGTCTTTTGAGCACAAGCACGAGGTCACCAACTTTAAATGTCCTTGGGCGGACCAATTTGTCATGGGCTTGTACCATCTTTGCTTGGTAAAACTCCAAATGTTGTTGGGTTTCTAGTTGTTTTCCCTCGAGACTCTCTAGTTCTTCAAGTCTGAGTTTTGTACTTTCTTCCATTGTGAGTTGGTTGGCAATGGCGACTCTGAGAGATGGTGTCTGGATTTCTAGCGGTAGCATGGTCTCGGACCCATGTACGAGCGCATAGGGTGTATACTGAGTGGGAGTCCTGAAAGTCGTCCGGTAGGCCCACAAGGCTTCTAACATTTTGTTATGCCAATCCCTTTTGTTTTCATCCAGTGTTTTCATCAAAATCTATACCAGTGTCTTGTTGAAAGCTTCGACCAGACCATTTGCTCTGGGATAGTAAATTGTAGAGTATCTCCAATCTATCCCATATCTTCTGACGAAATTGTTGATCTTTGTACTTTTTAAAGCTGTCCCATTGTCAGAGATTATTCTTCGCAGTACTCCTAAATGGCAGACAAATTGGCTTTTGAAAAATTAAATGAAGTGCAGTGTCGTAACCTCACGTAACGGTACTGCCTCTACCCAATTTCAGAAGTAATCTGTAGTGGCAAGTATAAACTTGTATCCCTTGGAAGATGGAGGGTCTAACAGACCTATTATGTCCATGCCCCAACACTTGAATGACCATGAGGCAACACTTGGGTGTAGCACATTCAGTGTAAGACCACCCCATGCACTTGGCATTGGTGACATCTTCTGGCTATATCCATGCAATCGGGCATCATTGCTGGCCAATAGTACCCGAGTCTTTTGATTTTTATTTTCATTTTTGGCCCTGACTGGTGAGTGCCACACAATCCGGCATGTACCTCTTTGACAATATTTTGTGCCTCGGCTCTGCTCAAACACCGTAGCCACATTTGATGGAATGATTTTTTGTAGAGAACATTTCTTGCCAAGGCATAAGACATAGCCCTTCTTGTGATGTGGTGTGCCTCAGACTTGTCTTCTGCCAGCTTTCCAGTGTGCAAATATTCTATTAATGGCTTGCGCTAATCTTTATTGATGTCCGTAACTATATTTATTGTTTCTTCTTTTCCAAGCTTGTCTAAAGTTTCAAAGTTGATCCGAGACAAGACTCGTCTTCCATGCACTGTGACTTTAATGGAATCCTCCAGGGGACACGTCATTTCCTTAGCAAGTTTTGCTAGAGCGTCGGCATGGGCATTATCTCCCATAGGAATCCGGTAGAAAGTCACATCAGAGATATGCTCTAGGAGCTTCATCGTGTACTGATGGTATTCTGCTAAACTTGGTTTCAAAATTTGGTATTGTTCGGTGACTTGCTGGATGACTAGTTGGGAGTCGCCGTAGATGGCAACGCTTGTTATATCTATTGAGATTGCCATTTCCAATCCAGTGATTAAAGCTTTGTAATCTGCTTCATTGTTAGTGCACGGCTCTGTCAGGTGGTATGAGAATCTCAGCATACCCTTATCTGGCGTAATAAAGATCAAACTGATCCTTGCTTTGTCTGGTATAACTGTGCCTGATCCTTTGTCTTTCCTGGCTGACGAAGCAACATCAAAGTACATTTCTCAGTGCTACGCACCATAAAATTCCATTTGTAGTATTTGCTCATCTGGTAACTCGTCGTTGAGAGAGGACCCAACTAGCAGTGGGTGTGCACCAAGAAAGTTTGCTAGTATCTGTCCCTTGATAGCATAGAGGGGAACAAAAGTTATATCAAATTGCAATAAGATCAATGACCATCTTGCTAAACGTCCGGAGAGTGTTGGTCAGGTCATCAGATATTGCACTGGATTAACTTTCCAAATTAGGGTAATCTTATGAGAATGCATGGAATCTCTAAGCTTTTGAGCGGTGAAAATTAACGCCAGATAATGGTTCTCAATAGGTGGAAACCTTATCTCCGTCGATATTAGATGACGACTCAAGTAGTAGAGCACATTTTCTTTACCCTCCTCATTGACTTGGGCTAAGAGCGCTCCAAGAGAGTCATCTAGGGTCGTGGTATAAAGTATCAGAGGTTTCCCTAGGATAGGGGCTGCTAAGAAAGGAGGTGTCATTAAATATTGTCTAACGTCCTTAAAGGCCCGCTGACATTTCTCTTCCCAAATACATTTGGCGTCCTTTTTAATTAATGCCGAGAAAGGCCGACACCTACATGAAAGATTAGAAATAAAGCGTCTCAGATATGCCAACTTCCCTTGGAAGGAACATAGTTGTGTCAAGGTTTTAGGGGGAGGCATTTCCAAGATAACTTTAATCTTATCCAGGTCGATCTTGATTCCCAGATGACGGACAACAAATCCTAGAAATTTCCCGAAGGTAACGGCAAAGATGCACTTTAAGGGATTTATTTTAAGGTCATATTATTATAATCGTTCAAACACGATCCTCAAATCGTACAAATGGTCTATTTTTCATTTACTTTTGATGACCAAATCATCCACGTAACATTCTGCTTGATTGTGAATGAGGTCGTAAAAAATCTTTGTCATTGCATGGTGATATGTTGCTCTGGCATTCTATAGGCCAAACGACATCACTGTGTAGCAGAAAATTCCAATCGGTGTTCTTAAAGCTGTAAGTGATGCATCCTCGGAAGCCATCTTAATTTGGTTGTATCCCGATGATCCATTCATGAAGGAGAAAATCACATGTGTTGAAGCGATATCCACCATCATCTCTGGTATCGGTAGTGGAAACTCGTCTTTTGGATATCAACACTACAGACTTCCTTGACCTCTAAACTCTCAAACTTTTGCAGGAGAATTAGAGTAAGGGTCATATTATTCACATAGTGGTTTATCCGATCAAGCATTATTTCATATTTATGCTTCTCTGTATCTTCTAGGGATATCTCGTATTGAGGTTTCTTCTACTTTGTCATTATTTTCTCATCTTCAGAATTGTCTTCATCACCAATGTTGATGGTTGGTCTAGTCCGTTCAACAATTGAATTGATTCTTCCTCGTCTGCATCCTAGTCCTCGACCTCGGGTGCGTGAACTAGAAGAACCTCCACCAACTCGTTGTAAGAGAGTGGTAGAAAGTTCTTGAAGCGGAGTTGTATGGCCTCTTTTTTGTGATTCTTCTAAATTTTCATCTTTGTTTGCCAAAATCTCGCGCGAGAAGATAGTCTTCTTTTAAGGCGTGTAGTAGGCAGCATCTTCGCGGATACCAACTTCATGCACTGAAAATGATTGTAGATCTCCCTTGATGCAATTTTCTTGACCATGTTTGCGGCATTTGATGCACTAGTGTAGATATGATGGAACCATATTGTGCTCATGACTCCATGGTCGAGCATTAAAAGAGGTCTCGGCGTCGATGATATGAAATTTAACAGTTGTTACGAGTTCTCCAACCTTCATAAGTAATGTAATTATTCCAAGGTCTCTTTCTCCCTTTTGGTTGAATCCTCTTAACATCATTTTATCGGCCGTAAGTATCTTGAGCTTCAATATCCAAATAGGCCAATGTCCGTAGGCTCATCAAGTTAAGAGATGCCCCAGGATCCAGTAAAACTCTAGATAACATAAATCTGCCAATGTTGACAAAGATGTAGAGCGGACAGTTGTGGTCTGCGGTACCGAGCAGCAAGTCTTCATTTATGAAGGTTACCCCTGACTATTCTCTCATTGAGAAAACTTCATCCGAGGATGTGCTGACCAACTGAGCTAAGCAAATTTTTGGGTCAAGCAAAGCTATAACCAGAGACTCTCTCATCTCCTTTGACAGGATCAGAGCGTCGTTGATGCTTAGTCGCGTTGTTGTCTACTTAGTATGATCCTCCAATTTTATCTTGATTATATGGTTCTTCCACTAGCGGAGGTGAGGGTATCTCTTCTTGAGTAATTATCTGTTTTCCTTTGTCTGTTGGAGTTGTTCTTGGTGGTAACAGTTTTCTGCTCCTTAAGTTAACTTCTATGATTTCTTCTTCTTGAGATATCATTGTAAAATCTTTCGGTGTCTTTTCCTCTCCATCGAAAAGAACAAAGTTGATGGCAAGCGGAGTACCATGATGCTTGAGAACTGGCTCCTCGTTATTGGTGTTGTCGTAAGAGATATCATTGAGTTCTTCTTTGGCGTTGACAACAAGTTCATCAGACTCAAGTACGATTTGAGGATCATTTTGGGAATCAAGATAGCAGCTAGATCGGTCATAATCAGTTACGTTATCATCAGAAATAGTCAAAATGTAGTCTAAATCACAATCATTATATTCATAAGACCCTGGAGGGACAAAAAGATAATCATACGAAGTCAAGGGTTCGAGGATTTTCTTCCTCGAATCCGATACAACCAATCTAGTAGAGGCAGCCCCTATCCTACCCCCCGTGCTACCAATCTTAGTAGTGACGCTTTTCTTTTTCTTGTTCTTTATCCTTGAAAATGACAGATCTTCTTGTGAAACCTTCATCTCAGGCTCGGTATGTTGCGGACTCTGAATGGAGGCTTGTTTTGATGTAGACTGTATCTTGTTTAGTATCTGCTTGGACGATCTGCTCCAGACCTCCTTCCACTCTTCTTTAGTATTTCTAGAAGCTTGTATTGATGAATCCTGTATTCAATTAAGGACCCTCTTGAGTTCATCTCTAGTTGTACTCCATCCATCTACTCTGGCATACGAATCAATTGAGGAGATTGACTCAGCTGAAGTCCTGTTTATGGAACCTTTTTTAGGTTCTCTCAAATACTCCTTAAAGATTGCTATATTCTCTTCCTTGAGGTTCTTCTCAAGCCAGTCCTTAAAGATGGAACACTTGTCCATAGTGTGCCTAAGAAACCAGAGGTTCTTCTCAAGCTAGTCCTTAAAGACAAAACACTTGTCTATAGTGTGCCAAAGCAACCGGTGTATGGGCAATTAATTTGGTTCATTCTTCTTATCCACCTCTTCAGGTTTCTTTGGATCAGGCAGTTTGAATTTCTTCTTATCTACCTCTTCGGGTTTCTTTGGATCAGGTAGTTTGAATTCTAGTTTCTTCATTAAGCTTTTGAATATTTTAGGTACAGCTTCATCCTTGAAGGAATACACAACTTTTTGTCGCTCTAACAGGGATATTCTTTTACTCGCTGTTTGAGGTGACCCCTCCTGAGGCAGTCGTTGGTTGGATTGACTCCTCTGTTTCTGAGAGTACTGTGATGAAGACTGGCAATGCTCTTCTGCATATATCTTTATTTACTATTTTCCTTTATCGATAGTCCTGACTACTCCTGATTTCTTTTCAAACACTCTCATCACCTTAGATTTTTCATGTGGTTCCATGTGCTTCATTTCTTCTTGAAGACAGCTGGCTTTACAGAGTAGCTTCTCAAAGGATTTGATGGTGAGTCCCTTAAGCTTGAAAGCTACTGGCCCATGAATGCTTTTGAGTAGAATCTCAAGTGCTCAATGTTCCTGTAGCTGAGGTTCACATTTCATGTTAAGGTTTCTCCACCTCAAAATATAGTTTGCCAAAGTTTCGCTGGGCTTTTGCTTCGTCATCATGAGCTCTTCAAAAGACACATGATGCTACGCCCCGACAAATCTTTTCACAAATAACTGTTCCAACTCAGAAAATGTTTTAACTGACCTGTTGGGCAAGTCAGCATACCAGTTAAAAGCAATCCCTAAGAAGCTACTGACGAACTGCTAGCAGAGTAGAGCATCATTATTTCTTGTATTACCACAGCTAGTTCGGAAATGCGCTATATGTTCTTTGGGATTTCCAGTCCCATCGAATATCTTGAAGTTTGGGGTCACAAAACCCTTGAGGAAAGGCACGACATCAAACTCCTCCGGGTAAGATCTACCCTTCAAAATTGATGCACCGCCCTTGGATTGGGCTAAGGCATCCCACACTTGTTTAGCCATTTGCTTGAATTCCTTTTCTGGCACTGCACCTGACGGAGAATCTTTCTTTGGTTGTTCATCTTTTTTCTGCTAAAGTAGTCTCTCTTCTTTAATATGTAATGTGTATGATTTTTTACTGATTAATCTCTAGAGAAGCCAATTTTAGTTCTTATGATTGCCCCTGAATGGTGGCCATGGTGGTCATAGCTGCATTCATCTCTTTTATTCTTATCTCTAGTAGACTGACTTGCTCATCCCTTAAGAGGATAACCCTACGCATCTCATCCACGACGTTCACTTCGGTGTGAGGTTGAGCTCGCTCACAGATGTGGTAGCTCTGGTTTTGATCACATGGACATCCATGAAATCCTCCTCCAAGTAATCATTGTAATTAAAATCTTCATTGTCACTATTAATGGAAACTCCGTGCTCTCAAGCTAACTCGACTATCTTAATTCTGAGTTTCTCAACTTTCTCCTCAATTATTGGTTTTTTTATTGCTTTAAGATCTGGAGGACCTTGATAGATATCTTGTACTTGTTCCTCCATTTTATTGGGTATTGTCGCGACAATGTCAGATATTTCAGGCACGGGTTTTACTTCTTGTCCTGCAGGCTCACTGAACTGTATCGATGCAGGGACCTTGGGTACACATACCCTCTTCTTCTTCGATGATGATGTCTCAGGACGTGATGTATTAGTAGAGACATCGGTATGTTGAGGGAAGGTATGCTCCCCGTGGTGTAGACCGGCTACATTGTTAGGTAATCTCTTTGTCTTTATCTCTGGGATTGCAGGAATGATGGGTAAGATCTTCAGACCTAGCCTCGACTTAACCGGTTGACGACCTGTGGTTCTGGTGGCAGTGTGATCAGTAGTAATCACTGCAGTATCAACTCTATTCCCTAAGCGGATTCAAATGGGAATGCGAGTAGGCGATGCTCCAATTATCTTACGGGATTGTCTTGCAGATTTGACACCTTTCAAAATTTCCTTCTTCACATGAGGGGAAATTGCATCTCCCACACATTTAAGTAACTCACTAACCGAACATCCTTCTTTGGTAGAAAGCCTTCTGAAAACTACGCTAACTCGAGTGAACTTTTTTTCCTCCTCACCATGTCCATGAAATGATGATAATGCGACAGCAATCCTCCAGATACTCCATCAGTATCTGTCAGAGGATGGAATCTACTCCATCGTAGGAGTGGATAAATTTCCGGTAACACTTTTTCAACATGATGAGGCTCCTCCTCAATGAGTGGTCTTTTCAGGAGCCTGGGCTTTGAGAGCCTTACAAACTCTTCTATTGCGGTTCCTTTTTTGAGTTCGGGTCAGTGATACAGTCCTTGAGCTTGACCCGATTTCCAACACGGGTGGCGAGACATATAATCCTTCAATCGGATCTTCAACGATCATCACTTCATTCCCCTTAGCAACAACGGGGATAGCATGTTTGACGGGTGCTGCGATGGTAGTAGCTTTAGCCTTTTTACAGGCAGCGAAGTCTTGAAAATAGTTAATGTTGAATTCTGCAGCGGTTCTTGCATTTTCGGAGCAACGATCTTCATTATCACCAATGGGGCTTTTCCAAGGATAACCTCCAGATCTTCAAATCCAACTCCAAACTTGATGGTGGGAGCGACGTTACGGGCGCTGCGGTCCGTTGGCAGGTTGCAGGAAAAGGTCAGCGTTGGGTAGGCTATTGCAACAGGCTTCAAAACAGAAAGTTTTAGGGTTAGATATATGGCCAAAAACCTCGTAATCTTTAGTGCAAGCACTTAAAATAGAGGCTGATCTATAGATCGGGGGTCTTAATTTATGGGTATTTTTAACATCTTTATTTAAAAAGGTATTAATATTAATTAACATAGGAAGATTTCAAAGTATGCACAGCAGAACACGATTTGGTTTGATTTGCGAAATAACAAATCAAATTTGGAAGAAAGATGTGAAAAATTTCAGGACACAGTGCGGGACTCAATTAGTGGCAGAAAATGCCCAGATGGAATTAGTCTACCGACACACCTATTGGGGATCCGAACCCATATAAGAAAATTTAGGCAGAAAATGCCCAGGTGGAATTAGTCCATCGACACACCTATTGGGGGTCCGACCCCACATAAAAATTTAAGGAGTCCTTAATGGCCTTCTGAACCCCTCTGTTCAAAGATGGTTGAATAGCTAGTCCTGAAGTCCCAGGAGTTGACCATACCTTCCCAAGACAGAAATGGGTAAAGTATCTCAACAGAAGAAGTCTAATTTGATCCAAGAGGGGCATGGCCACATTACCAATGTGTGAAAATAATATTTCTTAATTTGAGTGGAGAGAAAATCTTGTCCCCAACGGAGTCGCCTGAAGCTGTCGACGCTATTTTTGGTTGGAGGGGAGTTGCCCGTAAGAAGCTGTCGGCCGCCGAAATTGAAATCCCGTTTCCCGCTTCGGAAGGACATTGAAGTTTTAAAAATTATGAAATCAAACTGACACCATATTTTTCATAGTTTAAAATGAAACAACACTGTACGTCAAATCTTGTATCTATCCCGAAGGATAAACACAAGACTTGAGGATGAGGATCGATCAAACAAACTAAGGAAAGTATGAATTTCGTCTGGTCTGCAAAACTGTTGTATTTGCTGATAAATTCCCCTATTTAATATAATGGATTAAATAGGGTTTATATTAAGCTGGGTTCGGACATGCTTCATATAAGGGAAAGCCCCTATAGTTAGTTATTCTTAAATGACCAAAGCCACCTAAGAAGACTCTCGATAAAAATCAAGAAAAATTATCTTCAAAGAATTTCAAAGGGTAGGACTCTTCAACGCTTTTAAATGACCAAAGTCACCTAAGAAGACTCTCGATAAAAATCAGGAAATATTATCTTCAAAGAATAGCTGGGTTTGGACATGCTTCTTATAAGGGCAAGCCCCTATAGTTAATTACATCTTAAATGACTAAAGTCACTTAAGAAGACTCTCGATAAAAATCAAGAAAAATTATCTTCAAGGAATTTCAAAGAGTAGGACAAGTCACTTAAGAAGACTCTCGATAAAAATCAAGAAATATTATCTTCAAGGAATTTCAAAGGTGACCAAAGTCACTTAAGAAGACTCTCGATAAAAATCAGGAAATATTATCTTCAAGGAATTTGAAAAGATAGGACTTTTCAATGAGATCAGACGTAGAGGTGTGAAAGGAGATTGGTTCAAATTTGGAACATTTTATTGTAAAATTCAAAGGAGGAAGAACTAGGGGATGTTAGGGATCCAGAGGCGAACCTTAGTGACTTCCCAAGCTATCCTAATGTTTGGCTTCAGTTTTGAGGAGAAATATGTAGGTGTTTCATCCTGCCAATTTTATTAGTTAGGGCTTACATTCGTGTGAAATGATCACACCAATAGCCTGGAAGATGTGAGGATTTAGGTCGTGACAAATAAAAACATCGAAATCCTAAGACGAGTTAGGGCTTATATTGTATAACATGTTATACACAGGCCTAAAGACAATGTGAGGATTTACGTTGCATAAGCAAGCAAACTCGAATTCCTATGGCTTTGTTGTTTATGTATAATGAAGGAAGATTGGTTTAGCTGGGGAGGACATGTTTTTCTTTTGAAGATGGTCGTGCAGCCCACCATGCTAGCTCCAAGCCCCTATGGCGACAAGTTTAAGTTTTCTTGTGTGTGAAGTTATAATGTCAAATCAGGTGGCCCTATGGTTGAAGTTCTTTAAATTTTATAGAGGGCATATTAATGTTGATTAGAGCGACACCGGTTAGGATCCTACAGTTCCCTCGTTCCGACACCACTATTTTCTATTGGATTCACTTAGTCCAAATGAACTTACTAAACACAACTTAATGAGTCTCATAATTTCATTTAGACCGTGGGAAGTCTCATTAGCAACCGTAGGTTACCTTCTTTGAGGAATTCCCGATCATCCAACAGAGACGTCTTAATTCAGTTGAAGTTGTAGTTTTGTGTGATGTTTGTGATTAAATTTTGAGCTATTTTATATTTTGAATGTTGTAGGGGTGAATTTTGTCTTGGTTGATTTTAGTTTTGGTTTGGATTTTGGTTTTGATTTTGTGGCTATCCTAATAGTTTTAGTTTTCCATGCAAATTTGTATAAGCACAAAAGTATATCATAAAATACAAGAAAGACAAAGGTGTAAACTGTAAAAGCGTACTTGGCGAGTCTTCTCGTTCCACCACCTGAAACTTAAAAATGCATGTTAAGGCAATTTATGGAGAGTAGGAAAAGTAAAGTTCTAGTGGTTTTCCTAACCTTATGTCATATTTTGGTGGGTCCTTCTAATTAAGGATGATTTATTCAAGCAAAACATATTAAGTTTAGTAGATCTTCAAGACATCCAACAGATCTAGAGAAAGAAACATGTCCGTACTACTCTCTCGCTGCCTGGTGGAAAATCCCAAGTTGTTTTAAACTTATTATGTTGCTTAATAAGTTCTCACCAACTGGTGAAAAGCCTCAAGTCCATTTAAACTTATTATGTTGCTTAATGGTTCATCTATACTAGTGAAAAGCCTTGAGTCCGTTTAAACTCATTATGGTGCTTAATGATTCATCCTGAAAATACCCGGTGAAAAGCCTCAAGTCCATTTAAACTTATTATATTGCTTAATGGTCCATCCTGTAAATACCTGTACTCTTGAGTCCATTTAAACACATTATGTTGCTTAATGGTTCATCCTGTGAATACCCTTATTACTCAGCGAACATTAGCGTCTTAATTATCCCTAAGAATAGGGTAATTATCATTTATCATTTAATTTGAAAATTATGTGGGTGAAGACCCTCGAAGAAGCAAGTTAAAAGAATAGGGTAATTATCACTTGTGATTCAATTTAAGAATTATGTGGGTGAAGACCCTTAAATAGGAAAGTTAGTGTTGTTGGAACACTTAGCCAAATTATAACCCTAATTTAGTTTAGTGGTTTTTCAAGGATGTTTGATTATGTTATGTTTATTTCTCTAATCTTCATTTAGTCAATTTTGATTTGGTCTAAGTCACCACTAAGCCCTTAACACCTAGGTGAGTAGGTGAGTGTCTTAACTAGTTTTGAAAATGTTAAGCTTTAAGTGGTCATGATTTCATGATTTGGATTTTATTTGAAAATCAAGATAAGGGTAGTAAATTGATTATTTATTGACATGAAAATTCATACCCCTAAGTCCAGGATCATTTAATTTTAATAAACTTCCAAATTTTTAATGATTTAGAAATTTATTAACTTAACTTTTCAATAAGGAAAGTGAGATTGGCANATAAACCCTATTTAATCCTTTATATTAAATAGGGGAACTTGTCGGCAAATATAAAGGTTTCGCAGACCAAACTGACGTCATACTTAGTTTATTTGATCGATCCTTTCTTGTGTTTATCCTTCGGGATAGATACAGGATCTGAGGTACAGTGCTCTTTCATTTTAAACAATGAAAAATATGGCGTTAGTTTGATTTCATACTTTAACGTCCTTCCGAAGCGAGCGACGGGATTTCGATTATGGCGACCGACAGCTTCTTACGGGCAACTCCCCACAAACCAACCCGAAATAGCGCCAACGCCCTTAAGACGTAAGTGAGGGTCCTAATTAGTTTTAAAAAGGTTAAGGTTTAAGTGGTCATGATTCATGATTTGGATTTTATTTGAACATCAAAATAGGGGTATTAAATTGATTATATATTGACTTCAAAAGTCATACCCATAAGTCCAAGATCATTTATTTTTAATAAGCTTCCAAATTTTAATAATAGAAATTTATTAACTTATCTTTTCAACGAGAAAAGTGAGATTGGTTTCTACCAATTAACCCCTTTTATTTCAAGCATCCAATAAACTGATTAAGATCAGTGGTTACCCATTTTCCTCCTTAAATTAAGCCTAAATGTTAATTAAGGCTAAATTTCTAAAATTACACATTTGCCCCTAAGGCTCTAACACTTCATAATTTGTCAAATTCAATTCAAATGACTTTGAAATTTTTATCCTACCTCATTAATGGGTCAATTAAGACATTAGAGGCGAAAATGTGATTTTTCAGAGTTTGATTTATTTTGCATAATTATTTCCATGCAAAAATATGATTTTTCAGATAAAATTCCTAACTTGGCCAACGTAAATTCTAATCCTTTGAACTTTTTACTGGAGGTAGACCTAGACTAGAGAAGCCTTTGGACCAAATTTCATGATTTGTTAAATTTTTTGTGATTTATCAGAATTATTTTAATTTCTAGGTTATTTAATAAGAATAAAATATTTTAAATGATGAAAATTAAGTTTTGTGTCTTTGAAAAATCTCTTTAAGGTTAAAGAACCCAGAGGCATAAATTTCATATTTTTTTTTATTTTTATTGGATTTATTGGAATTATTTTAGTGAAAACTCATTTTTTAGCCTTTAAAAATTATTTTTAAGCTTTGAAATTCAATATCTTTATTTATAAAATCAGGAAAACTATTATAATTGTTCCTAAGTGATTAGGAAGCAATTTATAACATTTTCATGAATTTTGTTATTTTTGTGTTTTTTATGAATTTTTAATTATTTTAAATAGTTAAAATAGGCTAAAAATCAAAATTTTATTCGAAATACCATTTTATCTTTATAAAATATCTCTGATCATAGAAAACTCAAAAAACTAAGTTTCATAATTTTTTGAGCTTATTTTGATTTTTAAAAATCATTTAAGTGTCAAAAGTGACATTTATCTTTAAAAATCAACTTAGGTTATCAAATGAACTCAAAATATTTTAAAAATTTTATAGTGGNTTTCAAAATTTAATTTATTTTATATAATTATTTTCATGCAAAAATAGGATTTTTCAAAGAAAATTCCCAACTAGACCAAGGTAAATTCTAATCCTTTGAAATTTTTACTGAAGGTAGACCTAGACTACGGAAGCCTTTGAACCAAATTTCATAATTTTTTGAATTCTCTATGATTTATCAGAAATATTTTAAATTCTGCGTTATTTAATTAAAATAAAATATTTTAAATGATGAAAATTAATTTTTTTATTTGTGAAATATCTATCTAAGGTTAGAGAAGCTAGAGGAGCAAATTTCATATTTTTTTTAATTTTTCTTTGATTTATTGGAATTATTTTAGTGAAAAAACTTATTTTTAGCCTTTAAAAAAATATTTTTAAGCTTTGAATTTCAATATATTTATTTAGAAAATCAAGAAAAATATTCTAATTATTATTTAGTGATTAGGAAGCAATTTATAACATTTCCATGAATTTTATTATTTTTGTGTTTTTATGAACTTTTAATTATTTCAAATATTTAAAATAGGTTAAAAATCAAGTTTCTATTCTAAACATTATTTTATTTTTATAAAATATCCCTGATCACAGAGAACTCAAGACACTAAGTTTCATATTTTTTTGAGTTATATTTTGATTTTTAAAAATTATTTAAGTGTCAAACATGCTATTTATCTTTAAAAATCTACTTAAGTTATCAAATGAACTCAAAATATTTTAAACTTTTTATAATGAGATCTTTGGATCATAAACCACAGTGGAGATCAAAAATCAATTCATTTAAATGTTTTTATTTCTCAAAATTATTTATTTTAGTGATTTAGTGTTTGTAAAATTTAATTGCATTTTAAATGACTTGACCCATTGAATTATTTCCAAAAGCTTCTCTAGTCATAGTGGACCATCCAAAAGTTTCTTAGAATTTTCTAATCAATATGCTAATTTTAATGATTATTTTAAGGAAATAATGTGCAAGACCTTCAAAAATATGGATCTCTGTATAGGAACCTCGCTGACTTTGGAAAAATCAGAGGATGTTTCCATTGACAGAGGCTACAACATGCCAAAACTTCAAGCCAAGGTGATGTATCAATATGAATGGATCGTTAAATGATCCCAAATAGTGTTTAATTAACTAAAAATATTTTATGCATCAAATGGACATGAAATTTATTCCACATTATTTTCCTCTGTTCACTAAGCAACAGGGTATTTTTGTTTATTTTTGTGATTTTTCTACACAAAGTTATGAATTTTCTAAGTTAAGGGTATTTAAATAAATATAAAAAGTTTTTGTGATTTTTCTACACAAAGTTATGGATTTTCTAAGTTAGGGGTATTTAAATAAATAGAAAGGCCCTGTTTTTCTATTTAAACCGTGAATGCCACCTCAACCTACGACGACTCCAAAGGCATGCATGGCGCGCTCTGGTTGGAAGCTGTCGTCCACGTAGCTGTTGACTCAGCCCACTGTTTATGTCCCGAAGCGTCATCCGGCTCGATCTCCTCTCTCCATTTGATACACGCTTGATCAAACAGCTCTCCATAATCATCCCTGATAGAATGATCCCGTGACCGTCCACACTAAAACCCTAAGATCTCAGCCTAGACTTAACCAAATCACTTCAGGTTTGATCCTATGGACTCATCTAACTGAGACGAACACATCCATACAGTAATCATGCAATTAAATTAAGCCTAATCAAATGGAGAATCGAAGTTGGTTCAGGATGAGGTGAGGTTTTATACCTTTGCTCTGAGAAGTGAAACTTCGATCAGAAGGTCTTGAAACGTTTGTTATGATCCAAAGAGGCTAGGAATTGAGTCCCTAATCTTGGTGTAAGGCCTAGGTACGAATTCGATCGCGACCGGATTTGGGTGTTGGTCTAGAGCTATGGTAGAGGCTCTGTGGAAGGGGGGTTTTATGGGGCTTTGGTTTCTTTCACTATTATAAAGGTGTGGTTAGAGTTAATTTGAGTTTGGGTGGACTGTGGAGGTGTATTGGGTTCTGTCGTTCCTTTCGGCAAGGTTCCAAGCTCATAATTGAGCTCCGACAATGAGAATTATTGAGGGAAAATGGTTGGAATGCACTAAGGAGATCTTAGGAAAGCTCTATGTGAAGTTTGGAGAGGTCTCACTATAGAAATTTTAGTACTTAGTTCAACGGCGATGGAGGTGGCCCTTTATAACAATGGGGTTATGGTGGCAGTCATGGCATATTAGGAGGTGTAATGTAGTGCTTAGGTGGAGGGCAGAGGAGCTCCATAGTTTCATTTGGATGAGCTGGCTTCTAAGTTTGATTTGGGTGAAGCTCCATGGGGGTGGCTCTCAGTTTTGTGCTTTTTCAGCCACTAGGCTGGCCAGCCGGCCAGGTGGAGGTGGCTAGGAGCTCAGGGAACCCAAGGAAATATGTCACATCAATTTAGTGCAATAATACCTAATTTTGGTAAGGATATCTTAAGCACATGCATTTTTGCAAATAATATCCCTTGATTTGGGGGACCTTTGGTCCATGGCATGATTTAGACAAGCATGTGCATTTTTGGAAATAAGATCCCTTAATTTGGGGAACCTTTGGTTCATGGCTTGATTTAGGTGATAAATATCCCTTAATTTGGGGAACCTTTGGTCCATGGCTTGATTTAGGTGGTTTGATGGTGTTTAGAATGGTCGCTAAGTCCAACTAATGGCTGTGATGGAGTTAATTTGGTGACTTTAGGGTGGTTAGGTCACATTTTGTGCATGGGTCCAAGTGGGTGAAAATGACCAAAACATGGGTTTGGGCTAGGTTAGACATGTCAATTTTCCCTAATAAAAGTTTTTTTTAGTGTAGATGATCATAAGGAACAATTTTGGTGAAGGATGGAAGTGGGTTTAAGCTTAACTGAAGGGTCAATTTGAGGGAATTGATTTTAGTCAATTTAGTCATGTTGGGCTAGGCTTGGGTTAGCCTTGGGCTAAGTCCAAATTGATTTTCGTAAATGGTCAATGGGGACCCTATAAAGAGTATTCAACATGAATTGGATGCCAATTTGGGGGTTAAGGTAATCAATTGGGTGAAATTTGGGGACTTAGCTAGTTTAAGGCTAAATTTGGGAATTTTGGATTTAGGCCAAAATAAAATGGATTTAAGACTTCACCAAGGACAACTGATGGTTTATTTTGATGTATAGGAATGTTATAAAGATTTTGCAACATTAAATAGCTAATTGACTAGGCTATGGGTTTAATTTGGTGAGATTAGGTCATATGGTCAAAATTGGGGTTTTGACCCAAATCCAAATTGGGCTCAAATAATGGACCAATTGAGCTTTAATTTGGTTTATTTTAGTCTTATCAAAAGTGAATTTGAGTTTAGGATTGGAATTGGGGTTAATTGGTATCAAATTGATGAACATTTGAGTTGAATTTGTGGAAATTTGGGTCTTTAAAGGAAAATTTGTAGATTTTTGATAAACTTGGTCAAATTGGCCAAATTGGGTCATGTGGTAGTTGAGAGAAATGAAATTGAAAATATTTGGGATTTATTGGCATTTTCTGGGATATTTGGAATTTTTGGGATTTTAAATTATGGAGGGGTATTTTGGTAATTTGGGGGTGTTTTAGGGGTAAAGGGCCAAGATGGGTATTTTGGCAGAGTTGAGCTACCAACCATCATCAACAAGCCATGGACCAATGGAAATCCCATTTTGGGTCCTCTACATAGTGGTCTTAGCCAAATCCCATGGACCAATGGAAACCCCATTTTGGGTCCTCTACATAGTGGTCTTAGCCAAACCATAGCCCTAAGAGGGGCAAAAGACCAAGATAGGTATTTTGGTAGAGTTGAGGTACCAATCATCACCAATAAGCCATGGAACAATGGAAACCCCATTTTGGGTCCTCTACATAGTGGTCTTAGCTAAACCATAGCCCTAGGGCAAATGGAAACCTCTTAGCCAAACCATAGCCCTAGGGCTGGTAGGTTTAGGGGACCATCTACATGAGTATCCCAAGAAGATCAAGGGTTCTAGGCTAGAAATTTGAGTTTAAGGTTGTGAGTGATTGTGAGTGCAGATAAGTGTAGTGAGTGCCTTACCTCCAATCCAACACCCATGGTTAACCCTAAGGTCTAGCAGTCCTAAGGGTGACTCATCTCGAGTTTCCCCTAAGTGACCCCACCTACTAAGTATTTAAAGGTTGAGACCAACATGAATAACTTCAATTTGAGTAGAAAATCACCTACTAAGTATTTAGAGGTTGAGACCAACATGTGGAACTTCAAGTTGAGTAGAGAAGAAGCCTACTAAGTGGTAGAGGTTAGGACCAATATGTGGAACTTCAAGTTGAGTAGAGAAGAGTTTGGGAATGGTGAGGGTTCCTTGTCTAGTTTTCTAAGAATAGTCAATAAGAAAGTCCTATGGCTAGACCTTGGTGAGGGTTCCTTTTCTAGTTTTCTAGGAATAGTCAACAGGAAAGTCCTATGGCTAGACCTTAGAGGTTGAGACCAACATGTGGAATTTCAAGTTGAGTAGAGAAGAGTTTGGAATTTCTAGTGGTGAAGACCAACATGTGGAACTTCAATTTGAGTAGAGAAGAGTTTGGAATTTCTAGTGGTTAGGGTTTGATCAATATGTGGAACTTCAAGTTAAGTAAAGAAGATGGTAGAATTTCTAGTGGTGAGGGTGCTTTTTATGTGGAATTCCAAGTTGAGTAGAGAAGAGTGTAGAATTTCTAATGGTGAGGGTTCCATGTGCTAGGAATAGTCAACAGGAAAGTCCTATGGCTAGACCCTAGGCTACTAAAGAGGAAGAACTAGACCAATAGGAAAGTCCTATGGCTAGACCTTAGGCTACTAAAAAGGAAAAACTAAACCTCAACCAATGGTGAGGTCAACAAGCAGTCAAAGAATTTAAAGTCCCCCCACCAACAATCCTTTATCAGCATGTTGACTGATGAGGTTTAGTTCTTCCCACAACTCCAATCTAGCTATTTTAGTACACCCAATATGGACTATGGTAGCCATGCCATTCTGAACTGCTATAGTTACAGAAAAATGAAGGAATTGTGGGTGATTCTACAGAATGATACATCCCAACTCCAATTTGCAAAAGAACTAAAGAGGTATTGTCCAAATAGCTAACCTCAGAGCTTTCTCATTTGAAGCTGCTGTAATGGTATTCCCAACGCTAACTTTTCCTACAACCTATCGAAGAGCAACAATGCCAACAATGTCACTCCCACCATCAAGTTTGGAGCAGGATTTGAAGATCTTGAGGTCATCCTCTGGAAAACCCCGTTCGTCCTAATGAAATTCACCGCTCCAGAAGTTCAAGAACCATCCATTGATTGTAGCTTGAGTTGCCCTCAGGAGTTCCCTTCTTACAAGAAGGTCAAGACTACTGCCACCGCGTAACCTACCAAGCCGGTTGTTCTTGCTGCTGCTAAGGGAAAAGAAGTTATGATCATTGAAGAACCGACTAAAGGGTTAATTGTCCCTCCATTAGTGTTTAAAATTGGATAAAGTTCGAGGACTACAGCATTAAGCCGAACCCAAAGAAGAAACCGCAGCTAGAAGGTTCAGCGGGCTACTAAAGTCCAGACTCCTAAGGAAGCATCTGTTGATGAAGATCCTCACCAGGATGAGTTAGGATTTCCAGAGACCTATCGACTTCTATAAGGGAGTAGGTCCATCCCTTATTGGATACCAATTGGGTACAAAAGTATCCAAAAGATTGCTGCTACTTTATTGTCACTTCATGGACATGGTGAGGAGAGGAAGAAGCCTGCTCCTATCACACGAGTCAGTTCAATTTTTTAGAGACTAGCTACTAAAGATGGTTGTGCAGTTGGCGAGCTACTCAAACAAGTGGAACGTGCAATATCCCCTCATTTGAAGAAACAAATTCTAAGGGACGTCAAAATTGCAAGATAATCTCAAAAATAAAATAAAGGTTTGCCTGCTTGCATTCTTGTTTGGTTATGTTTGGGAAGATAAGTTGATACCGCCATTGTTACTACAAATTCCACCGTTATTAGACTTGCAGGTCGTCAACCAATCAAGTCACATCTGGGTCCAATAATTCTACCAATCACCCACCATAAGAATCTTCTTAACGTTCTAAAGGAAAAGATGAAGTGATTACCCATCATTGTATCTAGTCTGCAACATGAGGAGCATACCAGTCCTCTGCATGTAGAGGTTTCTGCGGAGACACTCCATCTCAAGACATCACCGTCAAAGAAAAAGGCATGGATACCCAAGGTCACTGTACCGATATAGTCCATTAAGTCCGCAGGGCTAGATAATGGAATGTAGCAAGAGTCTGAAGTATCTGATATTGTCGCAGCAATTGGTAGTGACATGGAGGAACAAGTGGAAGAGGTCCAACAGGGTCCTCCAGAGATTAAGAAAATCCAAGAATCAATAATTGAATAAAAGGTTGAAAAGCTCAGGATCGAGATTTTTGAGTTAGCCCGGTAACATGGAGTCTTCATTGATGATGATGATGATGAAGATTTTCACTTTAACGAGTACCTCAAGGTGGACTTCATGGATATCCATGTCATTGAAACCAGAGCTGATGCATCTGCGCGCAATGCTCAACTTCTTATCGAAGAGAATGTTATAAATGAGCTACGCAGGGCTATCTTCATAAGGGATGAGAAAATCAGCCAAATAGAGAAAAGAATGGAAGAGATGGTTGCTGCCATAACTGCTATGACCATAGTTCAGAGATAGTCTCAACCCCCACAGTTAGCCTCTCCATAAATCAACCAACCGGAGATTATACATATCGCAGATAAAGGGAGGGAAGTTGCCTCAGCAAACAGAGATGAGCAACAAAAGAAGGATTCTCCATCAATCACCATGCTAGAAAAGGAATTTAAGAAAATGGTCGGGCAAGTTCAAGAGGCCTTAGCCAATCCAAGGGTGGTGCTTTGATTTTGAAGGGTAGGCCTTACCCAGTGGAGTTTGATGCCCAAACTTTTAAATATTCTATGGGACTGGAAATCCTATGTAACACATAGCACATTTTCGAGCCAGTTGTGGTAATAATGGACCTAACAAAGCCTTGCTTTTCTGGCAGTTTGTCAGCAGCCTGTCAGGGATCGCTTTTGATTGGTATGCTCAATTACCCAACAAATCAGGTAAGACATTTGCCGAGTTAGAACAGTTGTTCATGAAAAGATTTGCCAGAGCTCAACATCACATCTCTATTGGAGATCTCATAATGGACAAGCACAAGACCAATGAGACTTTAGTGGACTATATCTTAAGGTGGAGAAAACTTAGCATGAAATGTGAACCTCAGCGACACGAACATCCCGTGATTGAGTTCTTACTTAAGAGCATTCATGGGCCAGCAGCTTTCATGCTCAAGGGACTCACCATCAAATCCTTCAAGAAGCTACTTAGCAAAGCCAGAAGTCTTCAAGAAGTAGTCAAACATATGGATTCTCATGAGAAATCAAAGGCAACCAGAGTATTTGAAAAGAAGTCAGGAACAGTGAAAACTGTCGATAAAGGAAAACCACCAATGAAGATACATGCAGAAAATCCTCGGCAATCGTTATCAAACCTTGCTAAAAAATATACACAACAATACAACCAGTCTATCCAGCAACCGCCTCAGGGAGAATCATACCCAGCAGAGAATAAGAGAATATATTTAGCAGAACAGCAGAAAGTGGTGTATTCATTTAAAGATGAAGACGTACCCAAGATGTTTAGAAGTTTGATGAAGAAGCTTGAGTTCAGACTACTAGATCCAAAGAAACCCAAAGAGGTTGACAAGAAAGATCATCCAAATTATTTCCCGTATCACGCATTGCTTGAACACACTATAGAGGGATGTTATATCTTCAAGGATTGGCTCAAAAAATCTTAAAGAAGGAAAAATATAACAATCCCGAAAGAATATTTGTAATAACCTGAAAAAGGTACTAGAAATATGATTATGGTTGAGCTAATCTCTTTGATTAACCCATATACTGGAAAAGATGGATGGAGTACTGCTTGGAACAAGCTTAAGAGAGTCGTGAACCAAATTCAGAATGATTCAAAACAAGTCTCTGTTCAAAGTCTTCAGCTTGCCAAACTCGAGATGAAGATTTCACCAAAAGATTTGTCATTGTCATTGACAAAGAAGAAGAATACCACCATGAAGACTGATAGCATGGAGGGTAGGATAGGCGCTACCTCTATTAGATTTGTTGTCTCGGATTCGTGAAAGAAAATCCTGGAACCCCTAAACTTGTATAATTATCTTTTTTTATTGAATATGATTTCAGCTACGTTTTAACTATTTTTGGTGATAAAGTAACTGATTTTGACAAATCTAACCTCGATCGCGATTCCCAAACCGATCCTTAAATCATACTTGAGTCTGACAAACTCATTAACAAGCCTGAAGAAGATATTGACAATATCAACTACGACAGTGCCAGGAGTGAAGAACCAATCTTTGAGCACCACGACGCACCACTTGCCATCAACTTAGATCTTTCTGACAAAGAAGAAACACCAGAAGATTCAATAATGGCATCTCAAGAAGAAGACATTATAGAAGTGAACATGAGGAGCGAGAGAGTGTTACCCCCGAGAACAACTCTTGTGGATAAAGGAAAGCAAATAGTAACTCGAAAAAAGCTACCTCCATTTCCACCACCAGAAGAACCACATAACCAAGAGAAAATTAGAGGTTCATACAAAGCGGATTACAATGTGCTAGTTTGTCTTATTAAGTTACCAGCCAAATTAAGCATCTACAATGCTCTAATCCTGTTAAAGGAGATGAGAGAGTCTTTGCTTACATCGTTGCTTGACCCAGAAATTTGTTTACCCAGTTGGACAGCACATCCTCCGATGAAGTTGGCTCATTGAAAAAATAGTTTTGGGTAACTTTCACAAATGAAGACTTGCTGCTCGGTACGGCCGACCACAATCGTCCACTCTATATCTCTGTTGATGTCGACAGATTTATGTTGTCCAGAATCTTCATAGATACTGTAGCATCGCTCAACTTGATGAGTCTACGGACATTGGCCTATTTGGACATTGAAGCTCATGAGCTTACAGCCGATAAAATGATGTTAAGAGGATTTAACCAAGAAAGAGAGAGCCCTTGGATCAATTACATTACTTATGAAAATTGGTAAACTAGTAACAATCGCTAAGTTCCATATCATCAACGCCGAGACCTCTTTTAATGCTCTACTTGGTCAACCATGGATTCATGAACACAATATGGTTCCGTCGTCTCTACACCAATGCATTAAGTACTACAAGGAAAGACAAGAGCATTGTGTCAAGGGAGATCTACAACCGTTTTCAGTTCATGAAGTTTGCATTCATGAAGATGCCGCCTACTATGTGCCTCCAAAGAAATTGTCTTCTCTCGTGAAATTGTAACAAATAAAAGTAAAGATTCAAAAAAATCACAAAGAGGAAGCCATTCAACTCAGCTTCAACAATCTTCCACCACTCTTTTACAACAAATTGGTTGGCGCGTTCTTTTAGTTCACGCACTCGAGGTCGAGGCCAGGGACGTGGGCGAGGAACAACCAATTTAGTTGTTGAATGGATTAGGTTGACCATCTACATTGGTGATGAAGGAAGTTCTAAAGATGAAATATCGATGAAAATATAGAAGAAACCTCAATACAAGAAATCCTTAGAAGATACGGAGAAAAGCAAATATGAAACAATGTATGATCGAATAAACCACTATGTCAACACCATGAACATTACTCCGATTCTCCCTCAAAAGGTCGAAACTTTAGAGGTCAAGGAAGTCCGTAGCACTGGTTCAAAGCCAATCAAGTTTTATCATGCTTCTACTTCTACTAGTTCTAAAATTCATGTAAATTTGGATGATAATCCTAATGATTTAATGGAATTACCCTTTGGTTACTTTTTGCCTTACATACAAAAGTAAATTCCATAGGGAAATTTGCCAAATTAGATTCCAAAGGATAAGTTACAACTTTTTGAAAAATTATGGGATGTTAGAAGTTGAACTCCCAGCTCAAAAGAGGGTCTGAAATTAGGTACAGTCAGACTAGTCGATGATTCAAAATTTTGCATGGTTATTACTAGTGAATCGGAAGAGGATTGTCTAGATGTGGAGGATGACTCTACTGATCAGCTAGTTCAAGACGCTCTATCAGAATTTGCGGAAATCAAATCAACTGTTGATGAATTAAAGGAATTCAACCTCGAGATAGAAGAGCAGCCACGACCTACATTTATAAGTTCTCTACTCGATGATGAAATTATTAACAAAATTCAATGATTGCTTTGCATGAAGTTATGATGAAATGCCAAGACTATCACCAGAAGTTACAGTTTATAAACTCAGGGTGGACAAGGATATAACTCAAGTAAAATAAGCTCTCAAGAGAATGTGCCTCTAAATAGAGCAGCAGGTCATTGTCGAGGTGAAGAAGTTAATAGACGCTAACTTTGTAAGAGAAGATCAATACCCCATGTGGTTAGCTAACATTGTACCTGTTAAGAAGAAAAATGGACAAATCTGTATTTGTGTCAACTTCAGGGATTTGAACAAAGCATGTCAAAAAGACGAATTTCCATTATCGATGCTGGAAATGATGGTGGATATTGCTTCGACACATGAAATTTTCTCCTTCATGGACTGATCATTAGGGTACAACCAAATCAAGATGGCTCCCAAGAATGTAGCACTTACAACATTCAGAACATTGATTGAAATTTTCTTCCACACAGTGATGTCGTTTGGGTTGAAGAACGCTGGAGCGACATATCAATAAGTTATGGCAAAGATTTTTGATGTTCTTATTCACAACCAAGTGGAATGCTACGTGGATAATTTGTTCATCAAAAGTAAAAAAAAAAGACCATTTATAAGATTTGAGGAACGTGTTTGAACGGTTACAATGATATTACCTTAAGATGAATCCCTTAAAGTGCGCCTTTTGCATTACCTTAGGGAAATTCCTAGGATTTATTGTCTATCATCAGGGAATCAAGATCGACCTGGATAAGCTTAATGTTATCTTGGAAATGCCTCCTCCTAAAACCTTGAAACAACTACGTTTCTTCCAAAAAAAATTGGCATATCTGAGACACTTTATTTCTAATCTTTTAGGTAGGTGTCAGCCCTTCTTGGCATTAATTAAAAAGAAAGTCAAATCATTTGGGAAGGGAAATGCCAGTGGGCATTTGATGGCGTTTAACAATATTTAATTATGCCTCTTGTTTTGGCAGCCCCTATCCCTGAGAAACCTTTAATACTTTGTACCGTGACCTTAGATGACTCTCTTGGAGCCCTCTTAGCCCAAGTCAATGATGAGGGTAAGGAAAATGCACTCTACTACTTGAGTCGTCGCCTAATACCGATGGAGATAAGGTATCAACCTATCGAGAAGCATTGTCTAGCTTAGATTTTTGCCGCCCAAAAGCATAGACATTACATGCTTTCTCATAAGATTACCCTAATTTCAAAATTCAATCCATTGCAATATTTGATGACCCGACCAACACTTTCCGTACGTCTAGCAAGATGGTTAATGATTTTATTGCAATTTGATATAACTTTTTTCCCCTCCATGCTATTAAGGGATAAATTTTAGCAGACTTCCTTGCTGCACACCCAATTCCAACTGGGTCCCTTCTTAATGATGAGTTACCAGATGAACAAGTATTACAGATAGATTTCTCCAGTGCGCAAAGCTGGGAGATGCACTTCGATGGAGCTTTATCAGCCAGAAAAGACAAAGGATCAGGCGTGGTTACACCAGGCAAAGCAGGGATTGGAACATGAGAAAGAAGAGGAATTAGATCAATGTGAAGATCTTTTAAGGAAGATTAAAACTATGTTCGAGAAAGTTTTGAAATTTTGGACACGATAGAAAAAGATAAATCATTTTGTCCATCAACTGAAAAACCTTCAGAACTTGAGTTGAAGTTACTTGTTGATCACTTAAAATCTGCCTTTTTGAGAGGTTACTCTACTTTACCAGTTATAATTTCCTCGAAGTTAACGATGGAAGAAGAAGATAGATGATGAAAATATTAAAAATTTTTAAGAAAGCCTTTGGCTAGAAATTAATAGTTTTTAGGACATGTTGGATTCTACAGGCAATATATTAAAGATTTTTCAAAAATTGCTAAGCCTTTGTGTCATTTACTGGAGAAAGATACAATTTTTAATTTTGATGAAGAGTGACTAAAAACTTTTGAGTTATTAAAAGAAAAATTAATCACTGCACAAATTATAATTTCATCAAATTGGAGAAATCCTTTTGAATTAATGTGTGATTCTAGTGATTATGCTATTGGAGTTGTTTTAGGACAAATATATGATAAAATTTTGAAAGTAATTTACTATGCTATTAAAACTCCTTATGAAACTCAAAATAATTATACAACAATTTAAAAGGAGTTATTAGCAATCGTATATGCCTTTGATAAATTTAGATCATATTTAATTGGAACTCACTATGTAGTGCATACAGATTATTCTGCTATTAAGTACCTAATGAAAAAGATGGATGCTCAACCTAGACTTATAAGATGGATTCTTCTTTTGCAAGAATTTGATTTTGAAATAGTAGAATGAAGGGGGATTGAAAATAAAATTGCTGACTATTTGTCCAGGCTTGAATTAGAAAAACCACTATATTTTGATAAACAAGTTAATGAGCATTTTCCAGATGAAAAATTGTTCAATATTAATGAGTGGCATGTTCTGTGGTATGTCGACATTGTGAACTTTCTTATTAGTGATATTATACCCTATGAAATGACATACCAATAAAGGTGAAATTTTATTTCTGAAGCTAATACTTACTTTTGGGATGACCCATTTTTATATAAACAAGGAAATGATTTGATTATTCAAAGATGTGTACCATTACAACATTATGAGATTATCCAAATATGTCATAATTCTAATTTTGGGGGACATTTTGGTGTTGATAAAACAACATACAAAATTTTACAATCTGGATTCTATTGGCCTACTATTTTTAGAAAAGATAACTATTATAATAAAACTTGTGATATATGTCAGCTGCAATATTTCTAGAAGAAATGAGATGCCCCTCAATTATATGCTAGAAGTTTAAATATTTGATGTTTGCGGGTTAGATTTTTTAGGACCATTTATACCATCTTTCAGGAATTTATATATTTTATTAGCACTGGATTATGTATCCAAATGGATAAAAGCTGTTATTTTACCATGATGTGATGCTCAAAGTGTTGCAAAATTTTTGAAAATTAACATAGTTTATATATTTGGGATGCCGAGAGTTATCATAACTGATGGGGGAAGTCATTCCAGAAATATCATAACGGAGAATTTATTAAAGAAATATCATATGAATCATAGAATTGCTACTGCTTATCATCCTCAGACAAGTGGTTTGACTGAATTATCCAATCAAAAAATTAAAAGAATTATGGAAAAGTCTGTGAATCCAATAAAAATCGATTAGTCAGTCAAACTTGACTATGTTTTGTAGGCTTATAGAATTGTATATAGAAATCCTATAGGAATTTCCCCATATAGGCTAATATTTGGGAAAGCTTATCACTTACTAGTTGAACTTGAGCATAAAGCATGTTAGTGAGACTCATATTTGGGAAAGCTTATCACTTACCAGTTGAACTTGAGCATAAAGCATATTGGACAAATTAAAGAGTTCAATTATAATTTGAAAGATGCTGGTGAGAAAAGATTATTGCAATTAAATAAGCTTGAAAAGATAATGAATGAATCTTATGAAAGTGCTAAGATTTACAAAAAAAGGGATGAAAATGTGGCATGATCAAAGGATTCTTACAAAAAATTATCAGCGAGGGAACAAGTTTTGGTAAATAATGCAAGGTTAAGATTATTTCCAGGCAAACTTAAGTCTTGGTAAATTGGCCCATTTGTTGTCATGAAAGTTTATCCTATAGAGCTGTGGATATTAAAAATCCTTAAATTGATAAAGTGTTTAAAGTGAATGGTCATACACTGAAAGCTTATTTTATAGGGGATCAGCATAAATTTAATGAAGCAATGGCGTTGGGTCAACCAGAATAAGCCTTGGTTACGTCGGGCTAATGACGTAAAACCAAACGCTTTGTGGGAGCCAACCCATAGTTATTATTGTGTTTGGCTTTGATTCTCATTTGTGTATGATTAAGAAAAATTGGGGTAGTGTTTTTGAGCTATTATGTGTTAGTATTGATTTTAAGACTTTATATAGTAACCTAGACATGTTAGATTAAGATTTTGGATGTTAAGTTGACTGGTGCAAAAATGTGCACAGGCACTTAAGTGCGACAGTTAAAAATCATGTGCAAAATTAAAATTCTAGAAGGTTTAACCACTAATTAGTTTGTAAGAATGTGCCAAGGCAGTTCCTAGACATGCCTAGAAGTTATTTGAGGGATGTAGGCCTATAAATAAAGGGTTTTATGAAGGAATTTCACCCGAGATCATTTTCAGCCCTAAAAGTCTAAAAGAAAGAGGGATTTAGAGAAAATGTCATCATGGGAGATGGATTTGAAGAAGAAGGAAGAGATTCATTAGTCAAAGTACACAAGAAATGTATAATGGTTTCATAGTCGTTAGTATTGAAGGAATATCGGTAAAGATCAACAAAATTGAGACAACTATGGCTTTACTTGAGACCAAGGTAATTGAGGTTCATGCCCATCCTGAGCATATTAGATGACAATTGAAAATGCAATTTAGTTGTACTAATTATATAGGGGAAGCGAATAAGGAGATGTTTCTTAAGCAAAAATGGATTGAAGAAGAGAGTATCAAAGCTCATCACCACCTTCCGTTTTATCAACTTTATATTCTGATTGCCCCAGGCGAGACTATTGAAAGACCAGAGTTTGTCCCATCAAATGAAGAATGGAATTAAGTTCAACATAAAAGTTTTGTTTAAGTTTTGTTTTTAGTGTTTATGATTTTTATGTGTTAGGTTTGTATGTTTGTTACGTGTTTGTATTTAGCAAAATTTTCTCATCTAAGACTATTTGGAGTGAGAATTATGTGTTACATGTATTTGTAATAGTTTGTAAATTAATATATGTGTTCGTTTGTGTGAAAATTAGTGTTATTTTTAGCCTCAAATTGAATTGAGTTACATGGAAAATTTTGAGATAAAGGAGAGTTGTCAGAGAGGAAAATAGTCATTTAAGTATTATGAGACCATTTAGGGGTGGTGTACCTAGGCAAATAGTGCATTTTACTTAATTTTAAAAATCTTAAAAATCATGCAATGGGGCCTAAGCACCACATATCACGCTTAAGCATGAGGTAACCAAAGAGGTAAGTGCCTAATCACCAGTTATCCGCACCTAAGCGCTGATTCACGAAAATAGGTTCATGAATGGTAAAGAGTGAAAAATTAACCCAAAAATCACCATTCTTCACCTCCCGTCACCCTTAACCTCATGAAATCATGATTTTGGAGAGCTAGGGCACACTATTAAGTGGAGATTTCTTGGTGGAATTAAGAAAATTTTGCTAGATTTAGATTTCTTAATGTAAGTGCTTTACCTCTATGTAAAAATTTTAGATTTTCACCATGTATTTTGAGTACATTTGGTAGAATTCAAAAATTTTCTATTCATGGTTAAAAATGAGAAAAAATCTATGGAAATTCCATAGGAAGTGTAGTTTAAGCTTTTGTAAATTTAGTTTAGTAATTTAGACTTCATTTATGAAGTTATTTTGGAATTTTATAAAATTGTAGAATGGCACCAAGAATGAAGAGGAGCAAATAAAAGAGCCATTTTGATTCGAGCAAATTTGTTAGTTCAAAGGCTCAAGATAGGTACAGTGATGTGTTGCAATCACAAAAGCTTATTTAAAAGCGTTGTTTTAAGAGTCTAGGTGGATCTGTGGAAGATCTGATCGTTCGCTGATAGTGGGAACGATTCTGTTGTTTTTCTGCTGTTGCAGTTATTTTTGTTGTTAGGGAGATCTATGCAAACCTCCCTGAAGCTGAAGATGATAGAGTCATGGTTCAAAGAAAGTTGGTACCTTTTTCACCATAGGTAATCAAATTATTCTACCTTTTGCCATCGAATACTTTTTTTTTATGCAAACAATAATCTGGCTGAGATGGAGCTAGATGAGATTATTTCTTATTTTTCTGATGGAAGAGGACTCTGGAAGATGACTAATGAAACGAGAGTCAAATTTCCCACATTAAAGTTAAGTGCACCTTGGAAGGCATGACACTATTTTATTTATGCTCGTATGCTACCAACAAATCATCTCAATGAAGTTACTAAAGAGAGCGACATTATATTATTTTATCCAGGAAGGAAAGCTCATCAACTTTGGAGCTTTGATATGTCGGACTATTATCAGTTCTGCCACTGCTGTTACTACGGCAGGTCTAGGATTTGCTTCCATGATCTTTTCTTTATGTGAGCAGGCTAGAGTAAGATATGATAGCTGGGATGAAGTATTGTTGCCTCTGAAGCCTATTACAATGGTGAATGTGAAGACTTATTATGAACATTCTATTTTTTGCTGGAGAGAAGGATTTTCTAGGAGTTATGGAATGGAGACGTCTGCTGCTTCTACCTCTTCTGCTTCTACATCTATACCATCTACCTCATGTCCTTCTACTTATAGAGATGAGTCTACTAAGTCCCAAGATCAATTATTACAGAGGATGATGGATAATATAAATAATACTTCTAATAAAGTTCAAAATTTAGAGCATTTTGCAGAGCATATTAATAGGTACAATAGGAGAAAATGTGATTATGAGAAGAAATTTCATTCATCTTTGGAAAACCTCATCAAGGGTAACCGAGGAGTGCAATTTCCTCCATATCCACACTACCCTTATTATGAGCCTGCAAATGTTTGGGATAGCGGTGATTATGAGAATGAGGAGTAAGATTATGAGATTTATTTTTATGTTTGTATTATGTTATGGACTATGAAGTTTGGGCTTTCTATAATTACACTTATTTGTTTATTTGGACTTGAGACATGTTATGTGATGTGTTTTTATGCTGTGGAACTGAAACATGTATGTTTCTGTGCTAGTTTAGATTTTTTTATGTATGAGACTGTTATTTTATTTAATTATATTGTGGTTTTTTGTTTTGTTAGTAGTTTTGTTTTAAAATGCTAGAGTAGTATCTGTTGCTGTGTGTTTATATTGTGATTTAGTTAGTTTAGAACTTAGCTTAATTCTATGACCTTAGTAAAGTTGAAAATCTTGCTAGCGTAGATCTTAAATTTGAAATTCAGAAACTGCTACTCTGTATTTTTCTTTAATCTTGTTAGTATGTTTGTTTTTATGTTGAGACTGTGAGTCAAAGTTAGTGTGTTAGCTTGTTTTTATGTTTTTAGCCACTACTTAGAAGTCTACTGAACCTCTACATGTTAAATTGAAATGAAAATGATAGAAAATTAATCAAAAAAATTGATTTTACTCCTATTTTCAGTTTTATACTTGTATACTTAGGATATAAAAATTCTTTTAAGCATGTTCTTTCAATTTTCATTCCTGATTATACATATCTGCTGCTAAACTATTTAATCTATTAAAAATTTAAGTTTATGGGGATGAAAAATACTTTTTTTAAAAAAAAACTTGAATTTTATTTGTTCTCAATTGTGCTAAGAGTGAATTTGATTTTAGCTGAAAATTGATCATATATATGATGTCATTTTATGGAAGTAAAATTTGATTTTAGAGATGAGTAAGAATATTTAGTTGAAATTTTTCGTAATGAAGAAAAACTTTTAGTTAAAAGTTTTTAGTGTAGGAAATGTTTAATATAAGTAATTATATTTAGTAAGAAAAATTGTATTTTTGAAAAATTTAGAAATTTAGACTTTTATTTTTAATACTTAAAATTCTTTTATTAAAATAATTTTCAAAACTATATTATATTTATAAGTAAAAGATTTGTATCTGGACTTTACTTTAGGAAATGAGAAGTGGAATTCTAAATCATTAAAGACATATCAAGATATAGTAATCCTTGCTTGAAAATGAAAAGAAAAGAAAAAAGAAAAAAAAGAAAAGAAAAGAAAAAATATAAGGAAGGAGAAGCTTCACGATTAGTGCCTAATCAAAAATTGGTTCTACATTTGATGTTTTTAAAGTATAAGATTTGAGAAAATCTTAAGCTAAAAAATATAATATAGTAACTAAAATTATTCTTAATAAAATTTTTTAAGTGGAGATAATAAAAGGACTAAAATCTAAACTAGGAGAATTTATAATATTTCTGAATTAGATAGGAGCTCATATTTTCTTCTTTCTTAACATTAAAAATTTCTAAACTTTAAGTTGGTCTCGTTTACTAAATATTTTTTCTAAATTAGACTACTATATTTCTAAATCTAAATTTTAGTAACTCC
>JXCR01123653.1:0-18529 GCA_002079205.1 Phalaenopsis hybrid cultivar | reverse complement strand
ACAAGCTTTTTAAATACTTTTGGGTTGAAGCAACACTGTTTGTTATGTGTTGAATAGAGTAAGTGTGAGACTTAAGTTTAAAAAACTTTATATCAACTATTAAAAGAAAGAAATCCAAATCTCTCTCACTTACTTGTCTTTAAATTCAAATGCTTTGTATTAAATTGTTTAATATCTAACTTTAGAATATTTTGATACTCCAAATAGAAAAAACTTATATAGTTTTTAATAAGAGAATTTTAGCAGTAGAGAAATCCACTCATGTTACCTTTGATAAAATAAACTTTTTCATTCCATCTATAGATGAAGGAAAATAAGAGGAAATTCTACCAAAGATAAGAAGTCATTTACACTACATTTCTATCTCTAATTGAACTGACCAACATAATTAGTAAAATAGGCTTAGTATTTTCCTTCAAAATTTTCTTTTGAGAAAGCTCTGTTGACACCACCATATTCATAAAAAAGGCTATAAGAATATTTTATTTATTCAATTATAAGTGAATACTATTCTTGTTAGAATTCATTACACATATGAAGATTTAGCTCATTTCATTAATTAGTAGCCTTCATGATGCATTATTCATCTCAAATTAACTAATCTATTATTTAAATATAAAATCATTAAATTATTTGAAATATTCTCTTAGAATATTTTTAAAATTTTCTCTCACCTAATTAAATTCAGAATGACTCCATCACGAAACTAAGGGCTTCACCAAAATCTACATTTCCATAAATAGCTTGATTTAATTTAAATTTTTGAATTAATTTATTCCATGTGGATTTCCCAAATTATGAACATAATTCAAAATTCAATTTAAAATATTTTTCCAATATACTCTTCATGATACCCTGTTAAATTTAATAGATTTTGATGCATGCTAGAAAATTCGCTGCGGTAGAGTAATGAATTATCGTCTTAGCGTTGCACGAGGATTCAGAACACACTCAAATGAAAATGAATCAAATTGTGATAACAAAAAAAATTTTTACGTGGAAAACCCGTAAAGGGGAAAAACCACGGGGTCTGACTCAGTTGTAAAAATCCACTATAAGTTGATGATTACAGATGTCCCTTGTTCCACAGGCGGGAAAGGGTTACTAGTTTTCCAAGTTACAACGTCGACTAACAACGTCTAGTCAGCGGTGGTTGACGGAGGTGGGCTGTGATCGATGGTAGTTGACGATAATCGATGACAGTCGGCGGTGGTCGACGTAGTTCAGCGGTGGCTGACGACAGTCGATGACGGTCGGCGGTGGTCGACGGAGGTCGGCGGTGGTCGACGGAGGTCAGCTGTGGTTGTCGACGGTCAGTGGTGGTCGACGGCGATCGACGATGGCGAGGATGATCTTGGACTTGAGCTCCTTCTCAAAACCTCAAGTTCTCTTTTAAGTTTTCTCCCTCATGTGAGAGGTGGGGCTCTATTTATAGTGTTTTGGGTGGAATTAATGCAGGAATATGAATTATTTTGATCGAACGGTCTGAGAGCTTCCCTCGATTAGATGACATTTGATGGACATTTGAGTGCCTTAACAATGCCAGAATTGAGCATTCTTGGGCTCGAATTCGTCTTATCGAGACGCTCGATTCTACTATGAACTTGCTAGACTTGACATCCGTTTGTCCTTTCAAGTGCCTCTCGAAATCTTCAAGAATGGTTTATTGATTTGATCTGAGCCTGATCTGACTCGGATTGGACTAGTTTTTGTATCATTGGGTCTGTTTCATTGAGTCGGTCAGTTTGACCATAAGTTTGCTGAAATCGGAGCTCTGAAAGTCTTTTTATCAATATTTGAATATTTCTTGATCAAAATATTACATCAAGATTCGTGTTGGATGATGAAAATTTGTTGTTAGCATGTCACTTGCGCTCTATTTTCGGGCGAGTCCAATTTCATCGTCCGAAAATATTCAAATTTTGAATTTTTTTTATTTTTCAATTTATGCATATATATATATCTGTGTGTGTGTGTCTGTGTGCGTGTACTTTACAACTTAAGTATAAAAACTTAATAAATCCAATCATAGTGGAAGTTTAGCATAGCGAGTTGTTTGGGTTCTTTTCCTTCTTTGTTGAGGGTGCGGGTGCGGGTTTGAATCCTGTGCCAAAAAGAAAAATTAGATTTTTTTGCTTCGGTTGAATTTCGGACCTGAAGGGCCGGAAAATCGAAAATTGAAATAAATGATACAGTTAATATGTATGTCTATATATTTTATGTTAGAAACTGTTTTTTTTTTTATGAGCTGTAGTTTTTTTTTTAATTGCTTTTAGTTATTGTAGTCTTTAATGTGTTAGTTCTTTTTGAGCCTATAAATAGGCCAAAGAGAAGAGAAAAATTGAGTCCTCATCCCCACCCAACAGGTAATTCGGGATTTCCCAAAAGAAGAAAGTTGTCCCCGTCCTGCGTAGCAGACATGCAACGGGATCTTCTTTCTTGTTGTGGCGAAGAGTTGCGGCGAAGAGCTGTTGCGGTGACACGTTGCGGCGAAGAGTTGCGGTGAAACGTTGCGGCATGGCGTCGAGGCGACGCGGGGCTTTACGGCGGTGCGGCGCGGTCACGTTCTAGTGGTGCGCCCAGGCGAGGTGTCGAGGCAACGCGATGTATTGCGAAGGTGTGCCGCGGCGGGGTGCAGCAGTGACGCGATGTGTTGTGGCAATGTGCCGCGGCGGTGTGTCGGTGCATCGCTGCGACGCGTTGCGACGGAGCATCGCGGTGGGGCGTCGCGACGACTTCGCTGCCGTTGACCTCGTCCAAAAATATTAAAATGTATAACATTTGTATTTATCGTGATATTATGAGTGTAATACTAAAAATTTGAATGTTATGCATGTAAATAAATGAATTTTGGTGATAAAATTTAAANCATGGAAGGCTCCATGAGGCATGTCATGCCATGTATGAGGCCATAAGGGTGTTTCATGCAAAAGGAAATTAATGTTTTATGAATTTTAAATCAAAATGTCAGCATGGCCCATTTGGATAAAATTTCATGCACATGTATGGTATGCTTGGTATGATGCCATGATAAAATGATTTTGATTAACATGGGGTGATGAAGAAGGGATTTTGTCGTGTGGGCTTAAATTGGGCCTTTCAAAATTAATGTCATGGGCTTTTAGAAATGCATATGGGCATGGGCTTTTAAAGTATACATGATGAATTTGATTTTGAAATTAACCATGGGTTAATCAAATTGGGGTTAGATTTGATCTCAATTGGTTTTAGACAAGATGAAATTTAGTGTGGATATGAAATTGAATAAATTTGAAATGAATTTTGTGGAAATTAGGGGTGATTTGGGAATTTCAGAAACTTAGGGATAATTTAGGAATTTTTATAATTTCATGTAAAGTTGGTTGCAATTACGGTCATTGGGTGACTATAATAGGTTTTGGTGAAATTTTAAGTGAAATTAGGGATTTTGGCAATTTTTTGGCACTGGAAGCGTTTTGGTAATTTTGTGGAGGTGTAGGGGTATTTTAGTAATTTTGAGGATTTTAGGGTGAATTTGGGCAATTTTGAGGATTTTAGGGTTTCAGGGGTATTTTGGTAATTTTTTTGAAATTTGGGGGTTGGAGGCCAAGGTAAGATATTTACGTGGAATTGGAGTTTATTAAACATACCAATCATGATTTTACCCCTTTAATGCCATGAAACCATTGGGCAAGCCCATTTTGTATCCTCCATGCCTTTGTCCTAGTTATCCTAGCCAAGGGTTACGAGCTTGGGGACCACACACACAAGTTTCCATAAGGGTGGGGAACCAGGTTAAGTGTAGGTGATTTTAGGGTTTTAGTTTGTGAGTGAATTGTGGTGAGGTGTGTGTGTAAGCCTAACTAAGAGCAAGCCACTCAGGGCTAACACTAAGGCTTGTCGGTCCTGTGGAGACTCTTCCTGAGCTCCCTCAAGGGCTAACCCTAAGGCTTGCCAGTCATGTGGGGACTTTTTCTAAGCTCTCTAACGCTGATTTCATCCCACTAGGTGCTTGATCCACCTTAAAATTACTTATTTTTAGTGCATATTTAATGATCATTTTATGTATATTTTTAGTGATATTGCACTTTAAAAGAAGATATTTTGTATGTTTTTGGTTTCAGGTATATGAAATGGGCATTTAGAGAAAATGTGAGAAAAATGAACAAAAATGGTGCAATGCATATGGCGCCATAGGCCGCCCTCTGGCGCAATAGAGCCACAAACGGGTGCAGTGGATGCTATAGTGCTCAGCTGGCGCTATTGCACCAGTAACTTCCCTTCTAGAAGATCCATTGAATTTGGCCGAATTTTGAAGGGGTGTTTGAAGCAACCCTTTGCATTTGTGTTTAAGTTTTTGTTTTTAATACTTGAATTTCAATACAAATTTGGTGTTTTGGTTTTATTCTCCATAAATTTTGAGTAGTTCCCTTTCTTTCTCCTTGCTCTTGGGAATTAATCTTGTGGGATGAGAATGATTTAAAGATTTATTTTTACTTTTAAAAATTATGATGATATTTTCACCGATTCTTCATTGTCTTTACAAATGGGCCACTTGTGAGGTTAAAATCCATTGACAAACATAATGACCCGGGAGGGCTATGATTTTACCCAACTAGTGAGTGTCACACTTCATTCTAGGCAGATCCGTTGAGATCACCTAAGGGGGAATGCAAATAGATAGGAAGACAAGTTTTGATGGACATAGAATTGATATTTCTAGAGTGAGAAACTAGATTCTTTTTCTAATTTGGTTTAGAGTTTGAATTGTAAGGGTCCCTAATAGGTCCTACAGAGAGGCTACAGTGGGTAATCTGGAGGTGAGAAGCCAGAATATGTTCAACACTACTACACAAGCTGGTGAAAAACTCTAAATTAGCCAATGTTCTTTGCTAGCAATGGGAGGGAGTAAAGAATATGAATACTCTTATTTGTCACAATAGATCATCATATTTTTAGTCATTCAAATCCTACATAGATTAATATCTTTTTGCAAGGGGAAAGATCTTTTCAAAATATTCAAATTCATTAGAATTGTTTTTATTAAATTGTTAATTATAGTTGTTTCTATCTGCTTTCATTTTGTCTTAATTGTTGTGATCATTTCAGTTTTATTTAATCTATAATTTAAATAGAATTTGCTTCTAAGTTTTACAAGCCAACTTAAAAAGTCCAACTATCCTCGTGGGATTAATACTGGGATTTTTAAAGAAAATCCTATATTACTTAGAACGTTATGTATGCTTGCTTAGTACCTCTAGTGCGAAGTTTTATTATTTATTTTCTATATCACTTCATTTATTCACACTAGCCGTTGAATATAATTTGGGTCAAGTTTTTGACAATAGTTTGGAGATTAAAAATACACATAATTGATGGTTGGGTCAGTGCTAGAGGTCAAAACCATACATGTGGAACTCCAAGAAAAGTAAAGAGGTATTTAGAGTTTATAATGGATAGGGTTACATCAGTAGTCCTCTAGGATAGTCAATAGGAACGTCCTTTGGCTAGATCCTAAGCTTCTAAGGAAGAAAGACTAGACCTCAAGAAAAGTGATGTTAACATTATGTTGGTCTGAAACACCAAGTTTTGTTATGATTTGCTTCTCTGGCCCCTTTTGAGTTGTCCTAACCCTAGTTATACACATAAAAAAGTTCAAACTTCCAGAAAGAACTCCTAACCTACATAAAAAAGTAACTCAAATAAAATTTGAAGCAATGTGTGATACAAAAACATAAAAATAAATTTTAAATCGTATATAACACTTGGGTTTCCTCCCAAAATATTGCTTAGTTTAACATCCTCATTTGGACCATGCCATATCATACCAAACCTAATGAGATTCTCCAGGATCAATTGCCCTCTTAATAAGCCCTTATTAATCTATCCAAATTTCAAATATCTAAAGAATTTCTTAAATTATCTGATATTAATCTTTCTCTAGGCTCTTTTGAAAAATAGGAGTTCTTTTTATCCCTCATGTATAGAAATTTTTATTAAACTCCCAATTGCACTCATGATGTCCACTTTCAAATGACCAAGCAGGGGTCTAATTGGATGATAAATCCTAAAAATTAGTTTGTTCCCTAAATCTTCTAGCACTCTCCTCTTTGGCAACTTAATTGACTGACGATCACTCATGAGGGCAAATTGGAATATCCTCCTAAGAAGTGACACCTTCTTAGCTCAGGAAAATCACTAACACTATCATTGGGGCTTCTCATATGTGTTAATCTATTGACTCAACTATCTCCTTAACAACTCGAACAGTCACCTCTAAAAAAAGAGTATTTTATTCCTTGATCATATTCCAATAGAATACATTTATAAAAACTTGGTCTTCGGGGTCTAATTTTTCATATTCAGAAGCTTACCTATCAACGACCTCCACCAACACTTATACATTATGAACTTGACCATCTCTAGAGGCTTGGGAAAAACTTATTGTTTTTAGAAGATCAAATGTCACCTCCTTATCATTGAGTCTTATATTTAATTTTCCATTCTAAACATCAATATTTGCCCCTTTTGTGGCTAAAAAGGGTTGACCAAGAATCAAGGGTATCTCCTTATCCTTCTCCACATCAATGGCCACAAAATTAACAGGGAATATAAAATTTTTAACCTTAACCACAATTTTCTGTATGATTCCTCTCGAGTTGGTCAAAGATCAGTCCACTCACTGGAGAGTTAGAGTGGTGCATTGGATTTCTTCTAATCCTAACCATTATGCCTCTATGCACTGGATAGAGACATAAGGTTTATGCTAGATTTTAAGACACATGTGGTTTCTCCAAAAAATTTCTTTTTTATGGTACAAAGGATGGTGAAGATACTTGGGACTTTCAATTTTGTAGGCAAATTACTTTTCAGAATGGAACTACAATCTTCCATCAAGACCACTTTCTTAGAGGCTCCTAATTTTATCTTCATGTCCATAATATCTTTTATAAACCCCACAAAAATTGATAATTGTTCTAGGGATTTAGCATAAGGCATATTGATGGTGAGTTTATTAACAACCTTTAGAACCTGAAACATTTGTTGGTCCCTTCTATGCTTCTGGAATCTCAGAGTGAATGGTGATGGTAGTCTCTCTTATCTTATCTTAAGAGATGAGGTAGGCTTTTCTACATTTGGCTCAATGATTTTTCCTTCTCTCCTAAGGGTATCTTCCTCCTCCTTCCTCATTCTCACTCAAATGGCCTTACACTGCTCATGATTCTAATCTTTTAGATTCTCTTTAGTATTAATAAGGAGTGTTTCATAGAAGTTATTACTAATTAAGTTTTCCAATAGTCTATTTTATATTTCAATATTTTGTATGTCTCCAACATGTCTATATTTGGCTCCCTACTTGTAACACATTCTCCTCCAAACATGGTCTTTTATTTCTAAACTAGGTGTTTTGAGTGAATCCGGGGGTTATTTTTGTGTTGGGTTTGGATTACCTTGATTTCTTCAACTACTTGTAGGGTTTGCTTGAGTGTTTCCCCATTGTTAATTTCCTACACCTTGATTGTTATTATTATTCCATTTGAAATTAAGGCATGGGATTAGTTTCCTACGACATAAAAATCTTGTGCCTCCTATCATCTTTTTTTTATGTAATTGCTACTATTAGCTACTCTGCTTATCTCAACACGTTCATAACATAAAACTTTTATAAAATAAAAGTAATTAAGATTTAATTTTAAATCATTTTTATGCCCACCCAATTCAAGCGCCCTTCAGTTCTTTAGGTATAATAAAAACCTTTAATTGGTGTTAAAGAGGATTCTTATTTGTTATACTTAACCACCTAATGTAGATCAACCTATAGCACATCTTGATAATTAAAACACTTCTGAAGGGTATTTGACTACCTGAACACCACAATTTGATGATATTTCATTTGATTGTTAGAAAGATTGCATATCCAATATTATACTATATATTGATTTCAAAATATGGAACTTAGATTGTTATTCACTATTCTTGAAATCTAAAAATGATTATGTTTTTAACATTCTTTTTAATGAATGGAGTAATGAGGAAAAAAAACTTGATCAAATGAATGTTAAATACTTGAACGATATTTTCTGCGCTTCAAAATTCAAAGATTAGAAACGTGTTTCTAATTGTAGAACTTTAAAATAAATTTGGGACCAACTTTATTTTTCCTACAAGGCTACAAATGAAGTCAAATAATCCTCTAAAAGTATGTTACTTCATGAGTATAATTTTTTTTGTATGAAACCTAGCGAAAGCATCTCAAACATGTATACTCAATTTTCTAAAGTTATTACATCATTGCATACACTTGGTAAAGTTTTTGCTAATGCTAAATAAATAAATAAAATTTTAAGAAATTTGCTAGATCTTAGGATTTCAAAATCACTATGATTTCTTATTCAAAAGATCTATTTGTTAACTCCATTTACCTTCTACTTCGATCCCTAATAACTTATAAACAAAAAATCTTACAAAGGCAGGTTTATTTAGTAAAAAGAAGATGAGAGAAAATTATTAAATTTAAGGCTAAAGAAACTAAACAACGTGTATTTGAGAATGGAGAGGATGATGAAGTCATAATCATGACCAAAAGATTCCACTTCTTTCTAAAGAACAAAAAAAAAAAAGAATGAAAAAAAATAGAGAGCTAAGAATATGTTTTAATCTTCTTATGATATTATCTTCTTTGAATGTAACAAGCTAGATTACCCAAATTTGAAATATTCTTGTTCTAAAGAGTAAAGAAAAGAGAAAGAAGTGACCATAAGAAAACTAAAAATTTATTTAAAATATCCTTCAAAATCAACTCAGATTCAAACTTATTAGAGATTGAAATAGAGGAGTTAGAAATTTGTGCTTAATGCAGATGGCAAATCTAGTGAATTAAAGGCTGAATAACAATACAATCTTACTTATAATTAACTTTTTACCTTTATTAAGGAACAACATTCAACTTTTAGAATTATGAAAAGGAAATATGTGCCTTTGAAAAATGATTTTGCATCATTATAAAAAAAACACAACCCTTTGTTACATTACACAAAAAAAAAGAATGAAGAAATTGAAAAAAAGATATCATTCATTTTAAATTAAAAGAATGCTATATTTATTTAGGAAGTGTGATTAATAGTTTTCGAGTGTGGGAGCATAAATTAAAGGTTGTTCTTTGAATAACTAAATGTGGAAATGCTTACCTCAAAAGAGAAGTATTAGATCTTAGAAAATAGGTCACTAATCCTCACCACTATTTGCACCATCTGGACTGGCACTTCTAGTTGCATTCTCTTCTCAAAGGAAGAGCCTTATATCTCATAGATTTATGCATTCATTTCCTAGCTTTACATGTCATTCATGTGGAGTAGTTGTATACATGGCTTATTATGCCCCTTTAAATCTCATATGAACACACCATTGAAATGGGAAGTAAAAAAAATGTGGAATCTCATCACCATACGCATTAATCTACCTTATTGAAGTGACCCGAAATGTTATGGGTTCTCAATATTACTAATTTCTATATTATATAGGGATACCTTCAAATTAGGACTAGTGAATTCATGTGGTCTTTTTATAACGGGTGCTTTGGGCATGTGACGGGTGATATAAGTAAATACTTAACACTAAAATCTAGAAGGGAATAAAAAGTGACTTGCTGAAAATAATTTACAGAAGGTAATTGGTGGTATTCATATTAGTAATGTTCATGTGATTAAATTCCAAAATGTGAGAAGATCTAAAAAATTTGTTGTCTCAAAATCAGTTTCGATGAATCTTGGTTGTTGCAAAGGAAACTATGCCCTTTTAGTATGAACACCCTTAAAAAATTAAATAATCAACTTTAGTAACAGAGATACCTAAACTAGAATTTATAAATGCCCAAAAATGTTATGTTTGTTATCATGGAAATCATGTTAGATCATCTTTCCATTCGACTAATAATTTAGTCACAATTAAACCCTTATTTATTTTATGTATGGGTCCATTTGGATCACAAAACACCACTAGCTTAGAAAAACAAATTCTTATNTATATATATATATAAATAAAAGAATTTTATAAATAAAAGAATTATTTATATACATAGTTATAAATAAGCATGTAATTATTTATAAAGACAGCTTAAATCTTGGACATTTGAACAAATCTGTACCGGATTTCAGTTTTTCTTGAGTTTATAAAATATATTTGTGGAGTTTAGACGTTCACAAAACCTTTAAACTTCATCTTATTAATAGTTTTGTTCCAACAAATTAGAAAGAAACATCTCTGTTCATGCCCTCAAATTAATGTTTTTCTTAATTCTTTTTTTTATTATTATTATTTTAATTAGCATTTAATGGCCTCATTCTTATTTCAGCCTATAGATAGGGCTAAAGAAGAGGAAGTAGAGTTGCTGTGAAACGTCGCAGCAGTGCATAACAGCAGCGTGACACGTTGCAACGTGATGTGGCGGCAAATTGCTGGGGTGTGTTAGACATTGGATATCCAATGTCATGTAAGAAGGTTACCGTGGAGATAAATAGCTAGTGGCCTTTAACTTTGTTGAAGCTATGCATCAGAATGTTACTCGATGATGTTCACCTGTATAGGAGGAGCCAACGGAAGTCCACCAAAGACTTATTAACCCATCTGAGGTTGTTTGTTGGAGCATTGCTCGGTTACAAACCTGTGCGAAATGGGTCAGGTGTAGTCCACCAAGGACTGTTAACCCATCCAGTGTTGTTTACCGGAGTAAAAACTCGACGATGTTAACCCATATGGAAGAGGCTAGATCAAATCCCCTTGGGATTGGTCGTGCTCTGACTAAGATACAACCATAGTTGCGTATTTCTCGGGTCGAGAGCATGAAATGACTCGTGAATGAGTTATTACACTTTTTAAAGATATCCTTTATGTAGAGGAGAGTAAATAAATAATATTTTTAATTTATTGATCATGTATGAGCTGCGATGTAATAACATATGTGGACTACATGACTAAGGTGTTACTAATAATATTTGCGAAGATTCTCTGCATTCCAAGTCCGGGGCAAGATTTTCCCATCAGAATCCTTGAGCTTAAAGGTTTCAGGCTTGATCATAGCAGCCACATATATGGGCCTTCCCAGAGAGGTGATAATTTATTGCGTTGGGGATGATGGCCGGCGGCTTCAATACTACACAAAACCAGGTCACCAATGGAAATAGGTCGAGGCTTGACACTCTGGTTGAATTGGCAAGAAACTCTTTGGCGGTAGGAAACAGCTCTAAGATGGGCCACATCGTGTGTTTCTGGGAGGAGATCCAAATGTTTCGGAGTTTTTTCTCATTGTTATCTGAGTTGAAAGTCCTAACTCGCGGGTTCGGAACTCCGATATCAACTGGGATAACGGCCTCAGTGCCGAAAGGCAAGTTATATGGAGTTTCCCCGGTTGGAGTTCGCGCGGTTGTGCGATAGGCCCAAAGGACGTTGCGTAGCTCTTCTACCCATTGCCCCCCAGCCTTCTCAAGTCGAGTTTTCAATCCTTTGAACACACGGTTCGTCACCTTTGTTTGTCCATTTATTTGGGGATGCACCACAGCAGTGTGCACCAACTGAATGTGAAGATCCTTGTAGAATGATGTGAAAACCCTTCCACTGAATTGAGTCTCATTAGCAGTGATAATCTTCGTAGGAAGCCCAAAGCAACAGATGATGTTTTTCCAGACAAACTGTTTGGCATTTTCCTCAGTGATTTTGGCAAGAGGCTTTGCTTCTACCCATTTAGTGAAGTAGTCGACAGCTAAGATGATGAATTTTCGTTGTCCAGTAGCTATCGGAAATGGCCCCATGATATCTACCCCCCATTGGGCGAAAGGCTATGGACTTAGAAAAAATGTGAGTTCTACTAGCGGTGCATGTGTAAGATTGGAGTGTAGTTGGCAATTATTGCATTTTTGCACAAACTATAATGCATTTTGCTTGATCGTGGGCTAGTAGAAGCCTTGCCTCATTATTTTAAGAGCAAGTGCCCTGCCACCAAGATGCTCCTCACATATTCCGAAATGAACTTCTTGTAGAGCCTAATCGGCTTCAGATGGAGGAAGGCACTTGAGATATGGACCTACGAATGCCTTCTTATACAGTTCATCCCCTATAAGGATGAAGTTGGCAGCCATGTGTCGGATGCCAATTGATGTAGTAGCATCATGTGGCAGTGTTCCGTCTCGGAGGAAGGAGATGATGGGATCCATCCAAGATGGCTCCCTTGGGTCATCTATAAACAGTATCTCTCATGGGCCATGGATGTTAGGAAAATGTATCTCCTCAATATACCTTCTTTTATAGAGATCTCCAGTTGTTGAAGTTGCAAGTTTAGAGAGGGCATCAGCTCAGGTGTTATGCTCCTGAAGTATATGAACAAGCTGACATGTTTCAATTTGGGCGAGAAGTGTTTTTACCAGACTAAGATATTGCACCAGTTGTGAGTTATGATTGTCAAATTCTCCTTATACTTGGGATGCAATGAGTTGAGAAGCAGTGTAGATAATCATGTTTCGTACTTCACAGTTGGTGACAAGCTTTAATCCGACGACAAGTGCTTCATATTCAGCGACATTATTAGTGGCTGGAAATTTCAAACAAAGTCCGTACTCCAAAATTTCTTTCTTTGGGGAGATGAGTATTATTCCTGCATCAGCTCCTGAGTTTCCAGATGCTCCGTCTACGTAGAGTATCCATTGAGGTGACTATAGTAGAAGCCTTGCCTCATTATTTTAAGAGCAAGTGCACTGCCACCAAGATACTCCCCACATATTCCGGAATGAACTTCTCGTAGAGCATAATCAGCTTCAGATGGAGGAAGACACTTGAGATATGAACCTACGAATTCCTTCTTATACAGTTCATCCCCTATAAGGATGAAGTTTGCAGCCATACGGCAGATGTGAATTGATGTAGTAGCATCATGTGGCAGTGTTCCGTTTCGGAGGAAGGAGATGATGGGATCCATTCAAGGTGGCTCCCTTGAGTCATCTATAGACAGTATCTTCCATGGGCCATGGATGCTAGGAAAATGTATCTTCTCAATATACCTTATTTTATAGAGATCTCCAGTTGTTGAAGTTGTAAGCTTGGAGAGGGCATCAGCATGGGTGTTATGCTCCTGAAGTATATGAACAAGCTGATATGTTTCAATTTGGGCGAGAAGTATTTTTACCAGACTAAGATACTGCATCAGTTGTGAGTTATGAGTGTCAAATTCTCCTTCTACTTGGGATGCAATGAGTTGAGAAGCAGTGTAAATAATCATGTTTCGTACTTCACAGTTGATGACAAGCTTTAATCCGGCGATAAGTGCTTTATATTCAGCAACATTATTAGTGGCTGGGAATTTCAAATGAAGTCCGTAATCCAAAATTTATTTCCTTGGGGAGATGAGTATTATTCTTGCACAAGCTCTTGAGTTTCCAGATGCTTCGTCTACGTATAGTATCCACTAGGTGACTGTGGAAGAGAAGAGGGTGGTTCATCAGAGGTAGGCACTGTACACTCTACCACAAAGTCGGCCAACACCAGTGATTTGATGTTTGGTCGCGGTAAATAGTGGATGTCAAATTATCCCAATCCAACTGACTATTTAACTAATCTTCCTGATGCTTCTGGTCTTTATAGGACAGATTTCAAAGGAGGAAGGGTGTAAACGCCAACAGTGTGAGCCTGGAAGTACGAACGAAGTCTCCTTGCCGAGAATACCAGGGCTAGTGCAGTCTTGTCTGCCATTGGATAACGACTTTGTGTATCAGAAAGAACTTTACGGACGTAATATACTGGTTTCTCGATTGTTTTTTCTATTCTGACTAGGACACAGCTTATTGCATGAGGTGAAATAATCAAATAAATAAATAACATTTCCCCTTAGATGGGTTTTGAGAGAAGGGGTGGTGAAGTCAGATATGCCTTAAGTTGCTCGAAAGCGATCTGACAGTCATTTGTCATTGAAAACCAGTGTTCCAAGCTCCTCTTAGTATTTTCAAGAATGGCAGATACTTATCTCCAGAATGAGCTAAGAGCTGGGATAGGGCAACTATACGACCATTTAATCGTTGCACCTCCTTGATGTTCCTTGGAGGCACCATCTCTCTCAACGCCTTGATTTTTTCTGGGTTTGCTTCAATCCCACGATATGTAACCATGAATCCCAGAAACTTCCCTGATGTGACCCCAAAAGCATATTTTGTCGGGTTAAATCGTAAGTCATACTGACGAAGAAGTTGGAAACACTCCTCGAAATAAGAAATGTGTTGGGATGCTTTCAAGCATTTTACTAACACGACATCAACATAAACCTCCATTGTACGCCCGAGAAGCTCTTTGAAGACCTTGTTCATGAGTCGTTGATAAGCTGCACCAGTATTTTTTAGCCCAAATGACATAACCTGATAACAATATAAGCCCCTATCTATTTGAAAAGAGGTGGTCTCTTCGTCCATTGGGTTCATATTTATTTGATTGTATCCCGAGTATGCATCCATAAAGCTTAGCATCTGATGTCCAGGCATGGCATCAATGAGTTGATCTATGCGTGGGATGGGAAAACTATTATTCGGGCAAGCTTTGTTGAGGTTTGTATATTCGACACACATTCTCCATGAACCATTAGTTTTTTTCACCATGACGACATTGGCCAGCCATGTAGGATGGTGTACTTCTCATATGAACTTTGCTTCGAGAAGCTTGTTGACTTCTTGTTCAATAACTTGTAAGCGGTCTGGGGCAAAACTGCGCTTCTTCTGGATGACTGGTTTAAATGTCAAGTCTACCTTTAAAGAGTGCATGATTATTTCTGGGTCAACTCCAGACATGTCGGTTGGAGTCCATGTAAAAATGTCTTGGTTCCTTCGGAGAAGATCTACATACTCCGACCTTTTTTCATCAGAGAGTACGAAACCAAGTTGCACTGTTCTCGAGGAATGTTCGTAAGAGAGTGGGATTTGAACCAAGTCTTCCACAGAAGAAGCCCGTTGAGATGCATCTTCATCTCGAAGCTCGAAGTTTGCAATGCTAAGTGTCATTGACGGGTGTGGCTGAGCTTGTCTGAGGTAGCATAATTGTGCTATCTGTTGATCAACTCTGACGACGTCGATCCTGCTGGGGTTGGAAACTTGATCTTCAAGTGTGTTACAGAAGTCACGACACCAAAAATTGATTGCAGTGGTCTCCCGAAGAAAGCATTATACGTCGATTCTGATTTGACAACGATGAACTGGACTGAGTGGGTTATCTGTCGAGGAAAATCTCTCAAGAGAACTAAGAGATTTATTGTTCCATCGACCCTCACTGGTCGATTATCAAAACCATGCTGGTTGAAGTATCTCCTTTGTCAATCCCAAACTGAGAAAATTTAAATAGAATAAGACATTGACAGAGCTCCCATTGTCGATCAGGATCCTCTTTACGTTATAGCAGGACTCGCCAATTCCTGCATTAATGACTAGAGGATCTTTATGGGGGACTCGAACTCCTTCCAAATCTGAATCATCCAAAGTGATAGGCTCGGACGTAATTTTTTCTGCATTGGTTCATCAGGTATTGTGATAAGGACGATCAATCAGCAATGGGCCTCCAACAATTGTTTGAATTTCGCCTACAACCGGCTGACCCCCAAGTTGCTGCCTTTGTATATGTTGCCCCCCAATAAATGCATTATTGGTACCAGCTGGTTTGTTTTGTAGAAATCAACCAAGATATCCCTGTTTTATTAATATTTCAATCTCTTCCTTGAGCTGCTTATATGCTTCAGTGGAATGACCACCACTTCGATGAAAATGAAAGTATTGTTCTTAATTCCCTGAGTTAGGTTTTAGAGGGTGAGGCCACTTAACGGCTTGCTCATCTTTGATATCCATTAAGACGTTAACATGTGATGTGTTGAGCGGTGTATAGTCTTTCTTAGGTCGATACTCACTTCGTTGGTTTGTAGGTTGAGGAAGGAGGTCGTAATTCCTCTGTTGTTCGGACTTTCTCCGTTGCGAAGATTGATTATTATCTCTAGTGTTATTCTTGCGCTTCCACCAAATTTCTTGAACTGCTCTTTATGTGCATTGATGGCCTCATCCATAGTGATTTGGGCCTCAACCCGGTGGACAAGGTCAGCATAAGAACAAACTGTCTCCCGCATCAGTGATGAGTAAAATGGTTCTGGGCAGAGCCCCCCAAGGAAAACCCCCCTTAGTAACTTTGGATCCACCCCTGGAATCTGACGGGCTTCAACAGAAAACCGGCAGAAGTAGTCCTTGAGCGACTCACCTTCATTTTGGCGAATTCCCGACTGATGGGATGAATCCTTTATGATCCTTTGATTTGCGATGAACTGCTCCACGAACAGTTTGGCAAGCTCATTAAAGATATTTACAGAGTCCCTTGGCAGAGAGTAGAACCATGTTCGAGCTTGTCCTTTGAGTGTAGCCGGAAACACTTGACACAGAAGCGCATCAGAGGCACGCTGAATGTGCATGATGGTTTGATAATGATCAATATGCTCGTAAGGATCGGTTATCCCTTCATATGTATCGATGTTTGAAAGTTTGAAGCCTGTTGGGATGGGGTGTTGGAGGACCGCATACGCTAAGGGAGAAGATTCATAGATGTTACGACGAACGTAGAAGCGATCCTTTTTCTCGAGGGAGAACTCTTCTTGGACGAGGCGTCGTAGTTCGTTACGAATGACATTATCTGGAATGGGAGGAAGATGTGGCGATGTCGGTTGAGTTGTACGAGATGGATGAGTTGAACTTGCTATATCTAGGAGTTCAACATCACGACCTGACAGGGGATGTGTTCCTCCTTGACGAGGCAGGCCGGTATGAGTTCCTCTGAGTGGTATGTTTCTCGTACGTCATGGAGTTAATGGTAAACGAATGTCATCCAATGGTGTAGGCAGCGGCTGTTGAGCCCCGCGTAGAAGCTATAAGATCTCTAGTTGAGACTCCTCCATTCCACGCATTTGATCTTCTATTAAAGGACTTGAAACACCTTCATTGGCAAGATAACGTTTTTTTGACCTCACTTTTGGTTGAGGTCTAGAAAACTTCTTTAGTAGCCTAGGTCTAGCCATAGGATTTGACCTCACTTTTGGTTGAGGTCTAGAAACTTCTTTAGTAGCCTAGGTCTAGCCATAGGAGTCCTATTGACTAGTCTTAGAAAATTAGAAGAGGTACCCCACCATTAGAAATTCAAAGCCTTTGACCTCACTTTTGGTTGAGGTCTAGAAACTTCTTCAGTATCCTAGGTCTAGCCATAGGACTTTCTCTATTGACTAGTCTTAGAGAAAATTAGAAGAGGTATTGTAGCCTAGGTCTAGCCATAGGACTTTCCTATTGACTAGTCTTAGAAAATTAGAAAAGGTACTCCTCAGCATTAGAAATTCAAAACTTTGACTAATCTTAGAAAATTAGAAAAGGTACCCCCACCATTAGAAATTCAAAACTCTTCTTTCTACGTCTTAGAAAACTAGAAAAGGTACCCTCACCATTAGAAATTCAAAACTCTTCTCTTTACTCAGCGTCCAGAAAACTAGAAAAGGTACCCCCACCATTAGAAATTCAAAACTCTTCTCTTTACTCAACTTGGAGTTCCAAAACTAGAAAAGGTACCCTCACCATTAGAAACTCAAAACTCTTCTCTTTACACAACTTGAACAATGTTGACCTCACTTTTGGTTGAGGTCTACAAAACTTCTTTAGTAGCCTAGGTCTAGCCATAGGACTTTCCTATTGACTAGTCTTAGAAAATTTAGTACCCCCATCATTAGAAACTCAAAACTCTCCTATTTACTCAACTTGAAAGTCTACATACGGATTTAGTAGCCTAGGTCTAGCCATAGGACTTTCCTATTGACTAATCTTAGAAAATTAGAAAAGGTATTGTAGCCTAGGTCTAGCCATAGGACTTTCCTATTGACTAGTCTTAGAAAATTAGAAAAGGTACTCCTCAGCATTAGAAATTCAAAACTTTGACTAATCTTAGAAAATTAGAAAAGGTACCCCCACCATTAGAAATTCAAAACTCTTCTTTCTACGTCTTAGAAAACTAGAAAAGGTACCCTCACCATTAGAAATTCAAAACTCTTCTCTTTACTCAGCGTCCAGAAAACTAGAAAAGGTACCCCCACCATTAGAAATTCAAAACTCTTCTCTTTACTCAACTTGGAGTTCCAAAACTAGAAAAGGTACCCTCACCATTAGAAACTCAAAACTCTTCTCTTTACACAACTTGAACAATGTTGACCTCACTTTTGGTTGAGGTCTACAAAACTTCTTTAGTAGCCTAGGTCTAGCCATAGGACTTTCCTATTGACTAGTCTTAGAAAATTTAGTACCCCCATCATTAGAAACTCAAAACTCTCCTATTTACTCAACTTGAAAGTCTACATACGGTACCCCACCATTAGAAATTCAAAACTCTTCTTTTTACTCAGCTTGAAATTCTACATATTGATCTTAACCTCTAGCATTTAGTAGGTAAGATCATTATATGAGAATTCAAGAAAAGTCCCTATAGGATTACTTGGCTTTAGGGTCAACCTTGGGTGTTGACT
>JXCR01123646.1:0-18010 GCA_002079205.1 Phalaenopsis hybrid cultivar | reverse complement strand
CCCCCCCCCCCCTTTTTTTTTTTTTGCAATCAACAGAGTTATCTTAGCACACTTTTGGGCCACCTTTTGTGCTTCTATCGCGCACTTTTGGAGGACATTTTTAATATTTTGAGACGCTTATGTTTTGGGAGCCCCGCCTTTTTGAAAATCAATAGAAGTACTCTAATCCCAGAGAGAGAATATCAATCCTAATGAAGGAAGACATGATGTTGTTTCGAAATAAAATTTATTTTTTGAATGACATGTTGGTGAAGTTTTTGACCTTAATAAATGAAGTTTATTCTTCTCTCCCAAGATATGTTGTCATATACAAGATAACGATGCAGGGTGACCTACAATTTTCTCTGGCGTTTGAGTTGATGGACATTCTGAAAGCGATTGGGGTTAACATTTCACAATTCTCTTGCCTGAAAATAACAAAAATCATTAAACTGATTGCGTTTTTTAGAAAATGAGACTGAAGTTGACACGAGAGATTTTAGTCCAATTGGGCAGATTTGTCAATGACACGTATGATCAAGCAAATTTTAGGAGCAAGACGGATCTTAATACAAAGAATCCTTTAAAACACAATTCTACGAGATTTTTCTTATAGCAAAATTATTGGGGGTTTCATAAGAATCGAGGGAAAACATATCAACGGTCCATCTCCCTTTAGATCATTAAAGATGGAATTGTACAAATGCTTGGATTTTGGAACTTTAAGGAAATGTAGCTCAAGGTGCAATACATCTACAAATTTGTGAGCGAGGAATCCTTGTTTGATTTGGGCCGCTCTTTTCACATTGGATGTTCTTCTGTGATGATAACAAATAAATTTGAGAAGAACCGCCTTAAGCTGGCTCCTAAGGTGCCTCTGAGTGGCCCTTATCAAACAATGAACGTGGGTTGCTTTCTCATAAGCAAAGTAAGATGAGTAAAGAGGTGAAGAAACCTTTGTTGAGTCCTTCTAGGATTCATATTTATGAGCGTGTGCTAACTCGTTCATGCACCGGGTCCAACAGACTGAAGACTTTATGAGTTTTTCCTTACATGAGTAGAATTTTGTTGTTCCATATTTCTCTCATTTGTTTGACATTAACTTATTTATTTAAGTTAGCCAAAAGGATGGAGCTCAAAGTGGGGTCTAGCTTTTCTTTGAGAAATTAGAACTTTAAATCTGTTAAGATCATGTTCTTCCATGACAAGTACAAAATGTTGATATAATTATAAAGTTAAGGAAGTTGTGACCTTAGAATCTCAACTAACATAGTGTAGGACAGAGTTTTCCATGGTGGTGACTTTTTTTCAATACATTATCGGGATTTTTATAAATTCATAGAGGAATTTCTAGATGCACGAGCCAAATTCAACCGGAGCACTAAGAGTCTGAAGGCTATGAGATTGAAGATGTCAACTTTTAAGGAAGAGATAAAGAAATTGAGGTTTGAGAAGGAGGTTGAACTTATTGGAGTTGAGTTGAGAGTTGTGGAAACATCAGGAGCTTGATTGAGTTCAAGAGCATTATGCAGCATTGTGTTCAGTATTGCGATCAACTATATGACGTCTAGGTGAATGAACTACAAAAAGAGGGTGTAGAGGAGGGATTCATCCAGAGCTTTCTGAAGAGGACTCAAGCAGTGTGCCATCAGACCAAGGTTGATATAGAGGGACTTACCCCTAGCCAGAATTCAGAAGACCATCATTCAGATTCTGAATTTGAGGGTATTAAGAGGGAGTTGAAGGTGTTCAACTATGATGACGGAGAGGAGAACATTGACTTCGAGTAGTGCTCTACTTTTTTTTTGCCTATTTTGTTCCTCGTCATTTATGTTTTGGTGTATTTTTTAGACTAGTGTATCATCCTTTTATCTTTCTGCTCTTTCTTGCAAGTTTATAAATATTATTTTGTATGAGTGGGCAGGTGGTCATCATTTTTACTTTTTCGCTCTTTCTTGCACATTTATCAACATTATGTTAGATGAGTCGAATAGATGTTATTTATTGACTTTGATGTGTTGGATATTTGACTCCCAAATATTTTGTTTTTCTTTTCTTCTGTGTTTTCATGTGATGTTAAGTATGACCAGGTTCCTCTTTCATTTTGTAGTGGATGCAAGGTGCTATTCAGAGTTTCTTATCAATAAAGAGGCTTATACGAGAGAAATTGTCAACAATATTTTACTATTCTGGGGATGTGCATCAAAGCAACACTCGATGATGTTAAACTATATGGAAGAGTCCAATGAAAGTCCAACAAGGACTCTTAACCTATTCAAGACTATGTATCGAAGCTAAACTCAATGGTATTAACTCATATAGAATCCACATGGGATTGATCGTGCTAATTATGATGCAACTAAAGTTGCTTTTTTCTCAAGTTGAAAACTTGAATTAGTTTGTAATTGAACCGTTACATTCGATGAACGTGTCCTTCATATAGATAAAACAAAAGAAGAATTATATATAATAAAACAAGAATATATTGATGCTACTGAGAGATAAAACAAACACAATAATGCAAGATGTGAATAAAATTATTAAGAAATGAAAAAAGGACAACAACAACATAAGTGAAATAAAAACTACATGAACGTAAGTGAAATAACTTGATTGTACTATCACTGGTAGTACTTGTGAAGATTCTCCACATTCCAAGTTTGGGGCAGGGTTTTACCCTTTCAATCCTTGAGCTTGAAAATTTCAAGCTTGGTCATGGCAGTGCTGGTGTAAGGACCCTTCTAGAGGGGAGATGATTTATTATGTTGTGGGTCATGAATAGTTGTTTTGAAACTTCACAGAACCGGATTTCTGATAGATATAGGTTAAGATTTGACTCTTCAGTTGAAGTGATGTGCTACCCTTAAGTGGTAGAAAGTAGCCTTGAGGCATGCCACAAGGTGTGTTTTGGGATGAAGTCTAGCTATTGCCAAAGTTTCTCCACATTATTGTTCAGGTTGAACACTTGAACTCAAGGATTTGGGGCCCCATATCAACCGGGATGATGACCTCCTTGCCAAATCATCGATTAGAAGACAATTCCCCTATTGGAGTTCATGAGGTGTTGCGATAAGCCTACAATATGATGTGCAATTCTTCAACCCATTGCCACTGAGACTTCTCAAGGCAAGTTTTCAACCCTTTGAGTATGGTCTGATTTGTCACTTATGTTTTCTCATTCATTTGAGGATGAGCTACGGTGGTGTCCACTAGTCAGATATGGAGATCCTTGCTAAAGGATGTGAATACCTTCCTAAAAAAGCGAGTTCCAATATCAATTATAATCTTTGTAGAGAGACCAAAGTGGTAGAATATATTCTTTTAAATAAACTATTTAGCATTAACTTTGTTGATCTTAGCAACAAACTTAGCTTCTAACCACTTGATGAAGTAGTCAACAACCAATATGATGAACTTTTTTTTATCCATTGATAATCAGAAACAATCGTATAATGTTTACCCTTATTAGGAAAAAGGCCAAAAGCTCAAGAGAGATGTGAGTTTTACTTGCTAAGCATGTGTAAGGTTGGAGTGAAGCTAATAGCTTTTACATTTTTACATGAAGTCCAATACACCATTCTTGCTTATAGGCCAGTAAAACTCTTGCTTTATTATCTTAAGGGCGAGAACTTTGCTTCTGAGGTGATCCCCACATATAACAGAATGAACCTCATGTAGAGCGCAGTCAGATTCAGATAGTTGAAGACAATTAATGTATGGACCAATAAATACTTTTTTACATAATTCATCCCTAATGATGATGGAGTTGGGATCCATACGTCTCAAATGAATAAAATGATTTGAACCATTCAAGAAGGTTCTTTTTGCTCATCAATAGAATGTATCTCCGAAGGGCCTTAGATTTTAGAAAAAAAATCTCTTTCATGCACTTTATTTTGAAGAGGTATTGGTCATTGAGTTTGCACGCATGGATAGAACATCAGCCCTAGTGTTCCACTCACAAAGTATGTGGATGATTTGATACTTTTCAATATGAGCGAGAAGTTTTTTAACCAGACCTAAATAATGTACCAATTGTGAGTTGGGGGTATCAAAGTCCCCTTCCACTTAGGGTGCAATGAGCTGTGAGTTAGTGTGGATGGTTAATTTTCACACTTCATAGTCAAAGGCGAGTTTTAATCCAGTGACGAGGGCTTAATATTCAATAACATTGTTGGTAGCTGTAAATTCCAAGTAGAGTTCATAAGCCATGTGTTCCTCTTTGAGAAAATGAGATGTATTCAAGCACCTTCTCTAGAGCTTTCATATGCTTTTTGATACACCTAAATATATAGTGTTTTTAGACGCATTTTTATACATATTTTTGAGATATTGCGCTCTAATGGAAGGTATTTGTGCGTTTTTCTTTCAGGTACAAGTAAAATAGTGAAAAATGCTTAAAGGAGTGAAAAAGGATCAAATTTGGAGAAAATAGGTGAAAATTGTGCTAAAGTGTTTTGGCGCCTAAGCGCCAGATCTGACGCTTAAATGCCGGTTAAATAGAGAAGACCACGCCTAAGCGTCAGAGGCCCCGTACTTAAGCACCATAGGCAGTTATTTGACAGTTTTCTTTATTTGGCCGAATTTTGAAGAGGTATTTGAGGCATTTATTGGCTTAATAGGTGGTTACAACCACCAAGGACGAAAATACTTTTGAAAGGAGGCATCTCTTGGGTAAATACATCGAATCAAGTCATATTTTAAAGAGATATCAAGACAGCTTTTGGAGATTTATAAAAGAAGGAAGATTGTGACTTTGAAGTAAGAGTTTGAAAAGAGAAAGTTTTGAAAGTTCTTGAAGAAATTGAGGAGTTAGTTTGGAGAGATTTTCAGACACCACACCAACTATTTACTTTATCCTTTTGTTTTAGTTTTATATTGAGAGTATTGTAAAAAAGAAGAGATTCAAAGAATCTTCAAGAGTTTGGTGAAAGACTTGAGATAAGTTTTTATCTTTTATTTTAGACTACTTTTAGTTTTAATTGAGACTTATTGTTGGTTTGACAATGATTTCTACTTTTAAACTAAAGTGTGTTTTTATTTTCTCTATGGATTCTGAGTAGTTTTCTTTATCTTTCTTCTTAAAATGATAAATAATTAAGTGTTGGATGGAAGTTTTGGAAAGTATTAATATTTAATGTTGGAAGAAGTTATGATGATTTAAATCCATGTACTTCATTTACTTCTTGATTTGGTCAATCTAGAATGAGTCAAAAAATAGGGCAGGCCAGCTATGTGTTTGTTCAAGCATTGCACCTCCTTAATGTTTCTTGAGAGCACCATGCACGTCTCTTTGTACAATGGTCTTCTGAAAACACACCTCGATCTTATGATGATTGATCATTAATCCCAAATTTTGTTGCAACGTGATCCTAAAGGGGGATTTGACTTTGTTGAGATGCATGTTGTAGCGAAAAAGAAGTTGGAAGCATTTCTCCAAATGAGAGATTTGTTGGGATGCTTCTTAGCTTTTTACCAACATGTTATTTATGTACACCTCCATTATACATCTGAAGAGATAATTAAAGACCTTGTTCATGAGGTGTTAGTAGGTTGCTCCTGCATTCTAAATGACAGACTTGGTAGTAGTATAAGTTTTTATTAGTTTGGAAGGATGTAGCCTCCTTATCCCTCATATTCATATTTATCTGGTTTTACCATGATTAGACATCCAATAAGGTGAGCATAAAGTTTGAGTCAACAAGTTGATCTATGCATGAGATGGAAAAGTTATCATTTAAGCAAGCTTTATTGAGGTCGGTGTAGTTATCACACATCTTCCGAGCTCTGTAGCCTTTTTAACTATAATGATGTTTGCCCGCCATGTGGGGTGCCGTGTCTCTTATATGAACCTTAATTATGGAATATTGTTAACTACTTGTTTGATTGCTTGTAGGTGATATGTATAAAAGTTTTGCTTCATTTAGATGACGAGCTCAAATGTTGGATCCACCTTTAAGGAGTGCATGATTATCTTTGGGTCAACTCCAGACAAATCAAACGGGGTCCAAGAGAAGATGTCCTAGCTCGCTTAGAGAATATCTACTTGTTCAAACATTTGCTCATCATTGAGTATTAAACCGAGTTACACCACAAATAAGAAATGATCAATTATGTGTGGAACATGGATTGAAGTCTTCTATGGGAAGCTCAATGAAATAAATCCTCATTTTAGAGATAATTTTTTTTATGTTAAACATAACTGATGAGTTGGGCTAGGTTTGCCTAAGGCAGCATGATTGTGATATATGCTGATCTTCTTGCACATCACCAATCTCGACCAGGGCTGGGAACTTTAAATTGAGGTGAGACACATAAGTGAAAATAATAAATATGGACTGGAGGGACCTCTCAAAGATGACTTTGTATGTCGATTTCAACTTGATGATAATGAATTGGATGGAGTGAGTTAGGTATCGAAGAAATTCTACCATTATGACTGGAATATTGATCGTTCGTTCAACTCTCACTGGTTGATTAATGAACCCGTACAATGTCTCGGGTGTGAGTTGAAGTTCTTCCCAAGCTAACAACATACTAATGAGGGTTGAGTAGAACAAGACATCAATAAAGAAATCATTGTAAATCAAGACCATTTTCACATTGTAGCAAGGGTTACCAATCCTTAGAATAATGATGAGAGAGACTTGGTGAGGGACTTTGATTCCTTTTGGGTTAGAAGAATTGAAAGCGATAAGATAGAAGCGTGATTTGTTTTGCACTGGTTCTTCAGTTGTTGTAATAAAGACTTGATCAGAGAATAATGAACCCCACGATTGTTTGAATTTCTCCAACCATTTAGTGATTCCCGTGATGTTTTTTTTTGCTTGTTGCTCCACAGTGGGAGTGTTGACCATTCCAATTAGTTTATTTTACATAAATTGATCCAGATACCACCATTAAATCAGTCTTTTGATCTCTTCTTTGTGCTGTTAGCATATTTTGGTGGTGTGTCTATGGATCCAGTGAAAGTGACAATATTGTTCATGATTCCCCGAGTTAGGTTTCAAAGGGTAAGACCACTTAACTGTCTCTTCATATTTGATGGTCATTAAAACATTGACGTGTGATGCTTTAAGAAGCATACAATCTTTATCTAATTAAGGCTCGTGACATTGGTTTGTAGGTTGAGGAAGGAGGTCATGATTCCCTTGTTGTTTGAATTTTTTCGCTGTAAGGCTTGATTTTTGTCCTTGGGATTATTTTTAAGCTTGCCCGTAAATTACTCAAACTAAACTGTGTGTGTGTTTATAGTCTCACATATAGCAATCTGGACTTTAACATGATGAACGAGGTTAGCATAAGAGCAGACTGTCTCCCTCATCAATGATGAGTATAAATGTCATAGGCAAAGCCTAAGAGGAAGACTCCTTTCAACAACTTCAGATTCACCCATGAAATTTAACAAGTTTTAGTTGAGAATATGAGGAATTAGTCCTTGAGAAACTCTCCCTCTTTATGATGAATGTTTGAGAAAATGAAATAAATTTTTGATGACCATTCTATTTGCTATGAACTGCTTCACAAATAGCCTGACAAGCTCATTGAAGGAGTTGATTGTGCTCCTCAGGAGAGAACAGAAATAGGTGCAAACTTGACCCCTATGAGTGACAAGGAAAACTTTATATAGAAGCACATGAGAGGCATAATGAATGTTCATGATGGTTTGATAGTGTTCAACATGCTCACAGGGGTCAATTATCGTTTTATAAGAATTAATGTTTAAGGGTTTGACACCTGTTGGGATGGAGCGTTGGAGGACTGTCCCCGCCAAGAGTGGAGATTTTTGAAAGTTATGATGGGCGGGAAAGCAATCACTATCCTCTAAATGAAACTATTCTCAAACCAAACAATATAGCTATTCATGAAATACACTATCAAGTGCGACAATAAGTTGTGTCAGGGTCAAGTTTTTTTGTGAGCACCAGAGGATGATTGACTGACCTAGCTGCATGGAAGGAGTGCCATTATGAGTATGCTTAAGTGGGACGTTTTTAGCTGGCTACTAAATTGGTGTTAAGTAAGCTCTATCTGTTGTATAGACATCAATTGTTGAGCCTCACATAAGAGCTAAAGGATATCAAGTCAAGACTCCTCCATCCCGCGCCTCTAGAGAAACCCGGGGTGCCTTTATCGATAGGATAACATCTGTCAGGATAGAAAGAGGTGGAGGCTTTCCATCCTTCATTCTGTTCCCGTCCCGTGGAATGATGGTGTTGAAGTGGGATGCTATACTATTGTGAGTATTGTGTATGGTGGCCATTTAGTAACTTTTGCAAGTCCTTCAGTGGTGGGATGGTCTTTCTTATATATGGTGTCCAATTGAAGCATACTAGAAGATTCATGGTTATAAAGTGATTATCTAGCATCTTAGTGTCGCACAAAAGTCTAGCACATAATCAATTAATTAAAGTGACAGACAAATACACCGAGTTTTTACATAGAAAACCAGAAAAGAGAAAAATAATTAGGCCTAACCTAGTCAGGAGGATCCACTATAAGTTGATGAGTACATGCACATCCCTTTATCCCACAACAGGAAAAATATTACACAGTTCTTTAAAGTATAATAGTTGTATGAATAAGGGCTCGTTACTAGTCAGGAGTAGTTGTAGAGTGCGACTTTAGTGCACCATATTGGAGGTGCATTATTGCATGATATTCAGGATGATGCAATGCTCAAGGTGTCTCGTTACTTTGCGATGTAATTCATTACTCCATGAAATCAGTCTTTACTCTGTATGATAATTTATAAGTCCACAATTTTGGTTTTGACTATGCACTGTGCTTCGTTACTTTGCATCATACATTGTGACTCTATGAGGGGGTTCATTGTAATGAGCAAGGGGTGGCAGATGGTGGTTGATAGTGGTCAAAAACTACGGGTGCGAGATAGATTTATTGGTTCTCTAATAAGGAACGACACTGAAAATCAGCTTCTTTGCAAACTAGATCTAGGTCCAGCTCTCCATTCGGTTCAAGCACTAGCTCTCTTTTCATGAGGGGGTAGAGTTCTACTTATAGAGTATGTGAGAGGTCTCTCTACAAAAAAGGATGGAATTCAAACTACCCCATCAAATAGACTCGAAATATTCCCTCAATCAGATGATGTTTTATGAATATTTGAGTGGCTTAACATGTCAGAATTGAGTGATCTTGAGATTATTGGATGTCTCATCAAGACACTCGATTTGACTATAATCTTATGAGATTTAAAATCAATTTAACCTTCCAATTAAGCACCAAATGTGGCTTAATGACTTGATTTGAGCCTGATTTGACTTAAAATGGTCAATTTCAATTTAATTGGGTCCATCTCAATGAGCCTGTCAGTCTAACTATAAGTTTGCTGAAATCATAATTCTCGATGATTTTTAATTGGGTTTTTAATGTTTCTTTCTCAAAAATTGCCTCGAGATTCGTTTCAAATGACTGAAATTTGTTGATGGTGTCTCAAGTATAAATATCAAAAATAAAATTTTAGTACAACTCTCTAAAGTTCAATTAAAAAAATCCATCCAAAAAGAAGATCTCACACATCTTGTTTGGGCTTTCCTATTTATAAGTTTGGGTAGGCGTCCACAAATTTTTACATAAATAGCTTAAAGAAACAAAAATAATTTGAAATAGTAATAATAATGCAACAAGGTGTGTACCACATTTTAAATAATATATTTATGCCTAATAGTTAAACAAATTGATAGTCGCCCTGACTTATCCTGTTAGCTTGCCAAGCTGACTAGGTGAAGTACTCTAGTCGAACAAGCTAACTTTAATTGATATATGTTGTGTCATCTGAATGACCTGATTAAAGTAGGCAAAGCCAATTTGCGGAATTATCATGGAAAATTTGATCAAATTCAATTGTCATAATGCACTTCTTTTGAATATGTTGTTAGTCTTGATCTGGTCACATTCTTAAATTTGGCCCATACTTTCAACTTTGTCATGGGGTTTTTCGCTATATATTTTTTCTCTAATTTACTTTCACATTAAATCTATGAAAATAAAATAATAAAATAATAATAATAATATCAATCAACTTAACATTTAATTTAATAATAACATTGAACGATATAAAGAAGATCAACATGATCCCCGCATAAGGATCACACAAATAAATTGAGAAATGATCCAAATTTATTTCAAGTCATGTTCAAAATGGTAATGGAGAATAATTTTTAAGACGAAGTAATATAAATCTTGAAGGAAAAACTTGTAGGATAACTACAAAATTTAATGATAAGAAAATTTAAAATCTCAAGTTAATTATAATTTGGTGATTATTTTAATTTGAAAATAGATTCACCCCATAATGTGGGAGACGAAAATGCGGTAGGAATGAAGAATTACAATCTAATATCATTGTAAACACTAGCACTCTGACCCATATATGGCGATGACAACACAACTAATTCATGATTCCATATCACAGTCTAGTGCAAGTAATATCATTATTATGGATAAGTAAATAAAAGATGTTTGAAGATATATGGTTTTTCAAGGGAATTGAAGGTCCAATTGAAGTAGAGTGCTGACTTATGCAGATATAAATGATACTAGACGACATAAAATATCCAAATGAATGGAGAGTACCATTATCTGCATTTGTTTTGGATAAAGAAGCAGAATGGTGGTGGCGTGGGTAGCACTAAGACGTTCTATGAGTCTTGCACTCTTGCCAAACATAATGATTAATTGAGATAATTTTATATAGTTATTTACAGAGTGATTTGTGCCTCTATCTACTCAAAGATAGAAATAGAACAAATTCATTAGATTGGTATAGCGACAGAAGAAAACCGTCCATTACAAAATATTGTTCACTACACTATCAAAGCATGCAACATAGCTTATATCTACTAAAAAAAGAGGTGTTATAGGTTATTTTTTGGATTAAAGGATTCAATTAAGCAGCCTTGTTATCGTTGGAGATTGATGAATATTGTGCATTAGTATAGAAGGTCATGCAAGTAGAGATTGATTTTTAGCCTGCCCTGAAGTGTAGAAATATGTACATGTGAAAAAGTATGGGTGAAGGAGACTCTGTGCCTCAACCAAAGTGATCTAATGAAAAAAAGCCTAAGCTTAGCTTAGATGGAAAACATTTAACAAAATGTTAATTCCTACTCAAAGGTACATACACGTTGAAGTTTAACAAAATTATTATTCATTTATTTTTTCACTTTTAAACAATGAAGTGACTAATAATTAAAATTGCTAATAATAAAAAAATTTAGAATTAATTACATTATTCATTATTAATATTAAACGGCCTATATAATGTTTATAGTAAACATTTAATATCATTACCAAAATAGTGTATAGTAATTATTAAGAATTATTTATTTATTTATTTTTATCTTCCATATATAGATATTCTTCAATTCATCATTCAATTTAAGAAAGCGTTACCATCCTATTTTTTCAAATCTGGATTGATTTGTAATTAGCATAGAATTTCGGGTGCACGTGCTAAATTCTGCAGCCATTTTTGAGAAGTTAACCGAATGAAACGATCAGCTTTGTTTGCGTATGGCGGCAGTCTTTTCCTTTTTCAGCACGCGTCCACACAAACCTCTTTACAGGCTGCAGAAATGGTTTCCTTTTCCCTCTTCCATCTGCCTATAAGATCGGAGCTAGCTACCTTTTCGAATCCAATGTGTTCCGATCGGTTGCGTTGAGGCCTTCACTCTCACCAAGTGAGACGGAAGTCTGGTCATGTTTATTTTGATTATTGATCTTCTGAAGCAGCCAAGATCTGGGTGTTCTTTTTCAAGAACCAGCTTACTCGTTTGGTTGCCTCAATTGTGGATCTCCCGGTACGTTTTTTGTTGGGGTTTTATTGATGTTCTTCACACGATTCACTGTATGTAGTGGAATGCCAGTTTTGGGGGATTTGAGGCTGCGCTTTGTTTTGATGTTTTGCCATGCCTGATTGGATTTATGATTGATTTAGTAATAGTGTTGTGCCAGTTTCTATATGGGGCTTTGTTGTGGAGAAGAAAGTTTATGTTTTTTGTTCGATTTAGCTTTACCTTCAGCAGCTCGCTTTATTGGCTATTTTCAAACTTTTGGGTTGAGTCATGGATCTCATTTAGGGTTTCGGTAGTCCAACGTTTGCCAATAGCCCATACTGATTTATTGATTATAAGAGGTAGCTATTTTCTTATTAAAGAAGCCTTTAATGAGATTTCTATTTTGAAGAAAGAATATCGAAATGGAAAATGGTATTAGAGTTTGTTGGAAATATTTGGCGAAACAAATATATTTTGTATATTCTAGGTTATATCTAAATGAAATTATAAATTGGGATCATAAAAAAAGACATTATGGAACATGAATTGGTATGAAGCAATCCATGAAATTTGGGAAGGTCCATACATAGGTTCTGTTTTTGGGCAAGGTGAGCGTTTGAACCAGCATCTGAGGATTTTTTTTTACTTTGTTTCTTACCAATGCGCTGCGTGTTCAAGTACTCCATACTTGGATTAAGTGTTAAATCATTGCCAATGGTTTTACTTATGCAAATCATCTAGAATTTTATGAAAGTTCAGCTCTTGCCATTGTCGCTAACATACTTTCTTTTCAAATTTGGGGTTTATGTGGTTTGTGTTTCACTAAGGGCTTAATATGCCAATATTGCTTACTTTATGCTATTAAGTTCACTGTCTCATTAGAGATTCCCATGCTATTTTTATGACTTTTTTTGGCAAAGTAGAGGCGTGCACATTTGAGAGCATGGATGATACGATGATGGTGGTAGAACTGTTGTAGGGCATTATAGATGAAGTGCTAGAGAGAGCTTGGTTGATAGTTTCTTCAATTAAATATTTAGATTAAATGATAGAGTTTTTTAATGATGAACGTGATTTGGGGAGGGTTTTATTCGTGCTATGGTGTGCACTAGTAGTGTGCGAGTTTTCATGTATGTGAAGAAGGAAATAAGAGTGTTTTTTGGGTGGGGCTATTCCTGGAGTAAGCAAGGGTATAATAAATATTCTTAGTAAGGAATTGAAGAGGATTAGAGCCGTTGAAAAACCAGTTTTTCTACGGATTAATGGAGTATGTAGGAGTTGCTGATATTGTGGAGGATGATTTGTGAGTCGGATGAGGAAGCCAAGCCAGTGCATGCTCTAACTCTATCATCAAAGCATTGGGAGGAGGGGTGGTGACAAAGCGGAGGAAGGAGCGAGTTAAGACTTAGCAAGTGAGATTCGGGGGTGTAGTTACAATAAGCCTTTGTCGAATGGAAGTGAGGGGAGGCATGATGCTGGGGCAAATGGAAATGCCCTTGGGTTTATGAGAGATAAATGAAGAACTGATAAGATGAGAGAGAGAAAGTGAGGATGATATCAAAATTATGATTGATTGTCCAATGACTCAAAACTTCAAAGAGTGGGGAAGCAAATGGTATTTCAAGCTTCATGGATGATCTTTGAAGGGAAATAGGGATACTATGTGTTGTAAGCTTGAAACTTATGGGCTTCACCATCTAAAAATCTTTCTTTTTGATTTCTCTATGCCATGGGCCTTCAATAAAATTTCTTTTTGATTTTAGCATCCCAATTAATGGTGTAATTTTGTTTGTAAATTTTGTGGAAACTAAACTTGGTAACATTGCCACATGAAAGGGAAACTTAACTGAAGGCATTAATTATTCCTTTAATCTTTATCTTGTTGGGAGAAACTACTCTGAAACAATTTCTTTCTAGTTTCACTGTAAAATAAGATCATAAGTTTCGAAAAAATCAGAATAGTAAATTTAAGCTCAGAAGCAAAACTGTGCCCCAACATAGTTGGGCGCTTGGGCGCCAGGGGTGGCGTAAAGACATCCCCTTCTTTGTCGAGCCCCTAAACACGGGCGCAAAGACACCTCCTTCAGAAGCAGCGCCCACATGGTGGGCGCTTGAGAGCCTAAGCCCAGTGCTTAGGCATCGGGTTCTCGGTCTTCCCCGGGCTCCACAAGACTAATAATCTCCCATTTGGAGACAATAACATCCAACACTAGTCCTTTGTACCTGCACCGCCATCTGAATCACCTTCATAGTCACGTACCTCGGCTAAATTTCTCTATGACATGTTCATTTTCTCAACAGTCACCACATTCGTCAACATATCCACAAGATTCTAAGCTGTGTTTCTTCTCCATGAACAACTGTTGATATTTAAAAAGAGGCCAAATGTAATGATACCTCAGCTAAATGTGTTTTGTCTTAACATGAAAGTAGTGTTCTTAACAAGATGAATTGCACTCATATTGTTACTGTAGAGCTTTCCAATCATATGCTCCTTGCCCAATTCTATCATGAAACTCTGTGGCCAAATCATCTCCTTACTAGCATCAGTAATAACAACATATTCGGCCTCCGTATTTGTAAGTCAAACAATCTTCTGCAACCTAAAAACCCAACTCATCATTGTGTTCCCCAATGTGAAGATATATCCCATTGTACATCTCCTACTGTCCACATCTTCTACCAGATATGAATGTACGTATCCCTATAGATTGATCCCTGCACTTCCATAGCAAAGTGCCTTGTTGACTGTTCCCCTTAAATACCAGAGAATCCACTTTACCGTCTCTCAGTGATGTGTGTCTAGATTGCCCATGTATCTGCTGACCACACCCATTGCATATGCAATATATGACATGGTACAAATCATCACATACATCAATCTTTCAGTTGCTTAAGCATCGAAGTTCTCTCCATTTATGCTTGCTCTGCTTCTGAGCTAGGTGATAGCTCCTTAGATAGTTTGAAGTTACTACCTAAGGGAGTGCTAATTGGTTTCGTCTCGCTCATGTTGAACTTCTGTATAATCTTTTTAACTTACTCTGTCTGAAACAACTTTAGTGTTCTTGTACTCCTCTCCCTGTTGATTCTCATTTCGAGGATCTTTCTAATTGGACCCAAAGCTTTGGTCTCGAACTCACCTGATAACTGATTATTCAAGTCTTTGATTTTCTCCATATTTTCCCCTGCAATTAGTATGTCATCTACATACAAAAGAAGCAAAATATAACATTTACCAAAGTGTTTGATGAAGCAACTGTGGCCTTTCTGGCACTTGAAGTACGCATTTTCTGACATAAACCTGTCCAACCTTCTGTTCCACTGTCTCGGGGTCTGCTTCAAGCCATAGAGACTCTTCTTCAATTTGCAAACCGAATCTTTTTTACATGGAACCTTGTAACTATGTGGTTGTACCATGTACAATTCTTTCTCCAGATCTCCACGTAAGAAAGCTATTTTTACATCCATCTGCTCTAGATATAGATCTTCGACTGCTACCAGACTCAACACAACCCTTACAGTCGTCATCTTCACTACTAGGGCGAAGATCTTTATATAATCCATTCATTTTCTCTTCTGGAAATCCTTCACAATAAGTTTTGCCTTATAGCGCTTACTACCATTTGACTCCTCTTTGGAATTACTTGTTGTGCAATGCTCTTTTGTCATTTGGTAGTACCGTCAAATCCCAAGTATGATTTGAGTCCAAAGATTTCATTTCTTAATTCATGACAATCTCCCACTTTCTTGAATCTTCAACTTGAGTGGCATTCTCAAAGCACTTTGGTTCACTATTATCAAATAGTAACAAATAGTGTAGAGTATGGATTGTTTCACTTTATTGGATCTCTTGACTTTTGTAGCAGGTGTTTGAGGAACTTACAAGGTTCCTTTTGGTTAAACACTTATTTCTCCATTCTCTTGATCATCATTATCATCTATCTCTACATATCTGGATTCTTCAGAAGTAGCTGACGGACTATTCCGAGTTCTGACTCTATCCTTGTACATCTCTATTTCGTTGAAAGTGACATCTCTGCTCATGATGAATTTATAATTTTGGCAATCTTAGAACTAGTACCCAAACTCTTTTGAGCCATATCCAATAAAGGTGCACTTGAAAGATTTCAAGTCAAGCTTGCTCTAGAACCTGCACTAACGTGCACATATGCAAAACACCCAAATACTCTTAGATGAGATAGACATACATTTTTGTCATTTCAGACTTCTTCAGGTAAGCCTTCCTCCAAAGGTATTGACGTACTATAATTAATCAGATAAACTGCTGTGTTAATTGCTTCAGCACAAAACAGTTTCAACAAGCTTGCATGCAACCTCATGCTCTTATCATGCTTCGTGATTGTTCTATTAATGCACCTAACTACATCATTCTACTGCGGTGTTCTTGGGACAGTGAACTCATGCCTGACCCCCTTTATAGCACAAAAATTACTAAACTTTTGATCAAGATACTCACCTCCATTATTTGATCTGAGACATTTCGTTTCAAGTCTGTCTCATTTTCTATCATAGCATTCCACTTCTTAAATACTTCAAATACATCAGATTTTTATTTTAAGAAATAAGCCCATATCTTTCTCATGTGATCATTACTGAATGTGACAAAATAGTGTGAACCTCCAACAGGTTGAACTCGAGTAGGACCCTATACATCATAATGCACTAACTCCAGTTTTTTTAACTTCAACATCGAGACGCTCTTTGAGAAAGAAATTTTCTTCTTCTTGATATATATACCATCTCCACAGAAATCTAAATGAACTGATTTCAAACCCTGAAACTTATTTTTAAAAAGTAGAGACTTCATACCTTTCTCGCTCATATGGTCAAACCTAAGATGCCACAGACATGCATCCACTATGTTTCTAGCCACATCAATGAAATTAATCATTTCATTGATCAAATAAAGGGTGCCTTCAACGTTTACCCAAGCCATACTAATGCCCCCCGGTCACGTTCCACGAATCACCTGTAAAGTAGTCACAAGTCCCGACGTTGTCAGCTGACTCACAGAAATGAGATTTCTCTTCAAACTAGAAATATGTCTGACTTCAATAAGTTTCCAGACTGCTTCATTTGGCAATTTGATATCAATATCACTCTTTCCTACTATAATGTAGGTCTTGTTATCTCCCAAATAAATCTTCCCTAAATCACTTTGAGTATAATTTTAAATACCTCTTTATTGGGTCAAACATGAAAAAAGACACCTGAATCCACTATCCAGGATTCAATACTGACTAGGGATAACACCAGAGAGTCATTTTGAATTTCACAAGTGGAGACATTAGTAGAGAAACTACTATCATGTCTTCCATCACTAGCTTTCCTTGGAGCTTTGTAGTTTTGCCTGAAATGCCCTTTCTTACTGTAGTTCTGACATTCTCCTCTACTTGATTTGAGCTTTCCTTTCTTGGACTTGGATCAGTCTCTACCTATATTTCTGCCCAAATTCCTTACCCTGTTATCAACATTCGATAAAGAACCTGAAGATTCATCATTCGCTATTTTTCTGCGAACTTTTTCATTCAGCATTAGACTCACGATATTATCAAAGTTCAACTTCGAAGTCCCCGAAAAATTACTCATCACCGTCACCAAACCATCCCAGTTGTCCGACAATGAAGATAGTGTCACTAGTGCTCTAATCTCATCATCAAACTTGGTCCCCACTGAACACAACTGACTCGTTACAGTGTTAAAGTTATTGAGATGCTCTGCCACTGAATTGCCTTCCACCATCTTCATGTTGAATAATTTCTTTATCAAAAAAAAAAAAATTATTAGAAGCAGAAGGTTTTTCGTACGTCTTGCCCAGTGTCGCCATGAGATCCACTGTAGTCTTTTCATTCACAATGTTGAATGCAACATATGAGAAATGTGATAACCTGATCAAACCCAGTGTCATTTGATCCAACACTTCTTATTCCTCCATAGGCATAAATTCGGGCTTCCTTGTGATTTCTTGTAGTAACAAGTATAGTTTTTTCTGATACAACAAATTCTCCTCCTGCATCTTCTAGAAAACAAAGTTCGTCCCATTAAATTTCTCCACCTTGAACCTTGTTCTTTGGCCATTGCTCCCACTCGAATCGAACCCCGGTTTGATATCAGTTTGTTGGGAGAAACTGCTCCAAAAGAATCTCCTACTAGTTTCACCGCGGAATAGGATCACGTGACTCGAGAAAATCAGAACAATAAATTTAAGCATA
>JXCR01123644.1:0-12335 GCA_002079205.1 Phalaenopsis hybrid cultivar | reverse complement strand
AAGCCCACAAAGCATAGTCAAGTTTGACTGACCAATCCATTTTTGTTGGATTTACAGATTTTCACATAATTCTTTTAATTTCTCGATTGGATAATTCAGCCAAACCACTTGTTTGAGGATAATAAGGAGTTACAATCCTATGATTTATATGATATTTCTTTAATAACTTCTCCATAATGGCATTTCTGAAATGACTTACCCTATCACTAAGGATAACTCTCGGCATCCCAAATCTAAAAAATATGTTCATTTTCAAAAATTTTGCAACACTTTAAGCATCACATCGAGGTAAAGTAACAACTTCTATCCATTTGGATACATAGTCCACTGCTAACAGAAAATATAAGTTTCCGAAAGATGGTATAATGGTCCCATGAAATCTAATCCCCAAACATCAAATATTTTAACTTCTAGCATATAATTGAGAGGCATCTCATTTCTTCAAGAAATATTGTCTACTCTTTGACATCCACACAAGTTTTGATATAAGCATTAACATCTCTAAAAATTGTAGGCCAATAAAATCCAGATTGTAAAATTTTGTATTTTGTTTTATCAACACCAAAATGTCCCCCAAAATTAGAATTATGACATTTTTGGATAATTTCATTAGTTTCTTCTAATGGTACATATCTTCAAATGATCAGATCCTTTCCTTTTTTATATAAATATGGGTCATCCCAAAAATAAGTGTTAGCTTCAGAAATAAATTTCCTCATTTGCCATAGGGTTTAAGATCACTAATAATATAGTTCACAATGTCGGCATTCCACGGAACACGCTACTCATTTACAGTGAACAATTTTTCATCTGAAAAATGTTTATTAATTTTTTTTTCAAAATAGAGTGATTTTTCTAATTCAAGCCTAGACAAATGATCAGCAATTTGATTTTCATTTCCCTTTCGATCTACTATTTTAAAATCAAATTCTTGTAAAGGAAGAACCCATCGTATAAGTCTCGATTTAGTATCCTTCTTTTTCATTAAGTACCTAAATAGCATAATAATTTGTATGCACTATACAATGAGTTCTAATCAAATATGATCTAAATTTATCAAAGGCATATACTATTGCTAATAACTCTTTTTCAATTGTTTTATAACTAATTTGAGTTTCATTAAGAGTTTTACTAGCATAGTAAATAACTTTGAAAATTCTATCATATCTTTTTCCTAAAATAAACTCCAATAGCATAATAACTTGCATCACACATAAGTTCAAAAGGTTTTTCCCAATTTGGTAAAACTATAATTGGGGCAGTGATTAATTTTTCTTTTAATAATTTAAAAGCTTTTAGGCATATTTCATCAAAATTAAAAATTGCATCTTTCTCCAATAAATGGCATAAAAGCTTCACAATCTTAGAAAATTCCTTAATAATCGTCTGTAGAATCTGGTATGTCCTAAAAAACTTNTGTATGCACTACACAATGAGTTCCAATTAAATATGATCTAAATTTATCAAAAGTATATAGTATTGCTAATAATTAATTTTTTTAATAATTTAAAAGCTTTTAGGCATTCCTCATCAAAATTGAAAATTGTATCTTTCTCCAGTAAATGACATAGAGGCTTAGCAATCTTAGAAAAGTCCTTAATATATCACTTGTAGAATCCAACATGTCCTAAAAAAATCCTAATTTCCATTACATTTGTTGGATAAGATAAATTATTGATCACCTGAAATTTTTAGCAGGATCTATTTCCATACCATTTTCTGATATTTGATGACCTAATACAATTCCTCCTACTACCATAAATTCACATTTTTCCCAGTTAAGGACTAAATTTGTTTCTTCTTAGTGCTTAATAACTTTAGATAAATGTTCTAAACCTGAGTCAAATGAAGTTTCAAATACTTAAAAGTCATCCATAATGACTTCAATCCCTTTTTCAATTAAATCACCAAAAAATTGTCATCATACATCTTTGAAATGTAGTAGGGGCATTACATAAACCAAAGGACATTCTTTTAAAAGCAAAAGTACCATAAGGACTGGTAAATGTTATTTTCTCTTGATCCTCAGGAAATATTTGAATTTGGTGATAACCGATATATCCATCCAATATTTATGCCCAACTAGTCTATCCAACATTTGATCTAGAAAGGGTAGTGGAAAATGATCTTTTATAGTGGCAAGATTTAATTTTCTTTAATCAATGCATATTTGCCACCCTATAACTTTAGTAGGTATTAACTCATTATGCTCATTCACAGTTACAGTTACTCCTCCTTTCTTAGGAACACCTTGAATTGGACTAACCCATGAACTATCTGAAATAGAGTAGATAATTCCAACATCTAACCACTTTAAAAATTCTTTCTTAACAACCTCTTTCATAACAAAATTTAATCTTCTTTGTGGATTAGCTCTGGATTTGTAGTTTTCTTCTAAATTAATTCTATGCATTCAAATTGAAGGACTAATTACTTTAATATCATCAATTATCCATTCANTTATGCTCATTCACAGTTACAATTACTCCTCCTTTCTTAGGAACACAGTGAATTGGACTAACTCATGCACTACCTGAAATAGGGTAGATAATTCCAGCATCCAACCATTTTAAAATTTCTTTCTTAACAACCTCCTTCATAACATGATTTAATCTCCTTTGTGGATCAGCCCTGGGTTTGCAGTTTTCTTCCAAACTAATTCTATGCATACAATTTGAAGGACTAATTCCTTAAATATCGGCAATTGTCCATCCGAAGGCTTTCTTAAAATTTTTCAAAATTTTCATTAGCTTTTCTTATTCTTCCTTTGTTAACTTCAAGGAAATTATAATAGGTAAAGTATAGGAATCTCCTAAAAAGGCATATTTTAAATATTCAGGAAGTAATTTCAACTCAAGTTTTGGAGGTTTTTCAATAGATGAACAAAATGATTTACCTTTCTCTATCGTGTCAAAAATTTCAAAACAATGTTGAACATAACTTGAATCTTCCTTAAAAAGGTTTACACATTGATCTAATTCCTCTTCTTGTTCGTGTTCCAAATATTTATCTTCAGATTTTTCTTCATAAGTAGTCTTGAAATGACATTCGCTCAGATATATTATAACATCCATTCTATAGCATTCATCATCTTAACCTTTTGCAGGGTATTTCATTAATTTTGAAATGTTAAAAGTAACAGTTTAATCGTTGACGAGCATTGTTAATTCAACTTTTTGCACATCTATCATTGCTCTTCCTATGTCTAGGGAAGGTCTCTCCAAAATGATAGGTATCTATTTATCTTCTTCCATATCTAGCATAATGAAATTAAAAGGAAAGATAAATTGATTTACTTTCAGTAGGACATCTTCTATAACTCCTTTAGGATATGTTATTGAATGATCTGCTAACTGCAGAGTTACAGTAGTAGGGGTTATTTCTCCTAGTCCCAATCTTTTAAATATTGATAATGGCATAAGGTTAATTCTTGCACGTAAATCACATAAAGCTTTTCCATAAAATCTATCTCTTATTGCACATGGAATTGTAAAGCTACCAGGATCCTAAAGCTTTTCAATAAGTTTCTTTTGAATTATAACACTGCACTCCTCACTAAGTGAAATAGTCTCATTACATTCAAACTTCCTTTTTCTGTTGAGAATATCCTTCATAAACTTTACATAGCTTGGCATTTGTTCTAAGGCTTCAGCAAATGGAATATTGATTATAAGCTTCTTAAATATTTCAAAAATTTTTGAAAATTACTTATCCAACTTCTGTTGTCGAAGTCGCTGAGGAAATGGAGGTAGTAGTTTTTCTAAATTAATTTTTGACGGAGAAATAGGTCTTTCAGAATCTTTTGGAGTGTCCTCTTTTGATTCTTCAATTTCTTCTCTCTCTACTTCAATTTCTTTTTGAACCCTACCTTCCAACTCTCTTTCACTTCTAAGTTGTACGGCTTTAACTTGCTCTTTATTCTGATCTCTTGAATTTGATTCAGTATTACTAAGAAGTGTTTCTTGAGATCTATTACTTAATGAATTTGTGATTTTCTAAAGTTGATTCTCAATATTTCTAATTGTAGCTCATTGACTTTGTAATTGACTACCCATTTGTAACACCACTTCTTCTATCGACAACCTCTTATCCTTAGATTGTGTATTACTGTTGAAACCTAGAGGATAAGTAGATCTATAATTATTATTCCCTTGGTTGTTCCAGTTTTCCAATGGGTATACTTGGTTGTTCCTCCATTGCTGACTATTATCACTCGAATTGTTATTCCAGTTAAAGTTGGGATGGTTCTTCCAACCTAGGTTATAATAATTGGAATATGGGTTATTTTGCTTATTATTTATGGCATTCAAAGATGCTCTCCATTCTATCCCTCTATTTATCTTGCTCTCTCAATTGCTCTTGCTCGTATACCATCAACCTAACTCTCTCTCCCTTCCACTACTCTCTACCTCACCCTCCCTTTCTTCGTCTTTTCTAACATGCTCTATTTTAATCTCTCTTTGTCTAGCAGGAAGATGGAGGTAGAGAAGATAGGATACAAGAGAGGAGGGAGAGTGAAAGAGTGTGAGAGTGAGAGAAGATGGAGACTTATAGATAATGAGAGTAACAGAAAGAGATATAGAAGAGAGCTAGTGAGAGCTCTCTCTCTCTCTCATTACCACCCACTATCTCTCCAACACACACACACAGTCTCTCTCACTCTCACTCTTTTTAGCTTCATTTCTAGCTCTCTCCCTCCCTCTCTCTTCCCTCTCTTTTCTACTCTTCCTCTTTAGCTCTCTCTCTCTCCCTAGCCATCATTCTCTCACTCTCTCACAATTTCAAGCTCCCCTTTCAATCTTCTCTCTCCCTCTCCTCCATCCCTCTGTCCTTAACCTATCATCCTTTATCTATATATATCACTCTCTCTCTAATTCTTATCATTATTCGTTTTCTCTCAATGTCTCACTGTTGTTGTATCCCTCCATCCCACTTACATTCTACCTCTCTCTACCTCCCACTTTCTTTCTCTATCTCTCCTCCTTTCTCTCTCCATCTCCCTCACCATCACTCTCCTTCTCTATCTCCTGTTTTCTTACTTCCCCTTTCTCTTTTTTTTCTCTTACTCTATCTCACTCACTCTTACTCTTTATATCTCTCTCTTGCTTTCTTCCTATCTCACTTCTCTCTCCCTCTCTGTCTCTGCCTCCATCTCCCTCTCCCTCACTGTCCCCATCACTCTCTTTCTCTCAACTTTCTCTTGCTCTCTCCACCTTGGAAAGAGACTCTCAATCCATGCCTATATTTCTGTCCCTCCATCTCTCTCCACCTTAGAGAGAGAGAGACACTTGATCCATGCCTATCTTTCTGTCCCTCCATCTCTCCCTCGTTATATCACTATATCTCTTTATTCTCATTCTCTCTTTCAATCTCTTCTCCTATCATTCTTGATATATCTTTCCCTCCCCCTCTTTCTCTAACTCTCTCCATCTATCACTCTTTTTACCTTGTTATCTCTCATTCATTCTCTTTCTTTCATCTCTCTATAGCTCTATATCTCTCTAAATCTCCCTTTCTCTCTCTACGTCTCCTGCCCTCCTATCTCTCTCATTTACTCACTCACTTGTCCTCTCTCTAACTCTTTCTCACATGAGAGAGATAGATAGATAGAGACAAGAGTGAGAGAGAAAGACGAGGGGATCAATCAATCTCTCTCCCCCGATCCCTCCCACTCTTACACCCACTCTTTTTCTCTTACTCCCTCTATCCGGCTCTCTCTTTCTTACTCTCTCTTACTCTTAATATTTCTCTCCCTATCTTTCTTTCACGCTCTCTACCTTTCCCTCTCTCACTACCCTCACTCTCTATATCTCTCTATAACACTCTCTGTTTATTGTCTCTCACTTTTTATCTTGCTCTCTCTTGTAAGAACAAAATCGACAGAGAAAAAAAGATCGANTGTACCTATTACTGATTCATGATACGAAAAAAAGATATTTTACTTATAATGCCTTCATCTTACAAATATTTAGTTAAGTTAATTAGTTGCTTACTTTATTTTCTTATATCCAAAAATTACAAAAAGAATCAAATTTTCATTCCTATTATAACATCTTAAGTTTAAGTAAGAATATTTTGCTAAGTAGATTTTTATCATCTGAATATTTTACTAAGTAGATTTTTGTCATCTAAATTTTCTAGTTTTCTAAAGTACATATTGCCAGTTCTCTTTATGGGTTCAATATTCAAGCTTAATCAAAAAGTCCTATATTACTTGATAACGATACGTATACTTGCATAATATCCCATATTTAAATATTATAATTGTATTCTTCTTTGCTTCATAGTGAAAAATTTACCTAGCTTTTGCTTGGGATCAAGTTTTTGGCGTTGTAGCAAAATAGGAATCATTATTAAGGAAATTAAACATATAATCGCATACAACGCAATAAAAATCTATATAGAAAGTCGGGATCAAGTTTTTGATGTCATCACCGGGGAAAATGACAAAATTTTCAAAAAGCTTTTAGAAAGCAAAATTTCTATTTTTACAAAAGTCATATTTAAACTTTAAGATTTATTATAGGAATAATTTAATGTTTTTTTTATATAAAATTCTTGTTTGTGTGTTTTTATTTTTATTGTTATAGTTATTTTTATTTTATGTATTTTATAGTAGTGTATGCATAGTTCAAGTTCCACAGAGCTTGTGCCTTACGATTCTAAATTAGAAAGAACTATTCAAAAAATTAAAAAATTGAAAATCCTTAAAAAATTTCAAGAAATGGAAAATCAAAATAATCAAAATGCTAAAGAGTTTAGACCTTTAAGAGATTATGCAAACCCTATGTTGTATGGACTTCATTAAAGTATTCAATAACTCACTGTAGTGGCTAATTCATTTGAGCTTAAACTCAGGAGCACCAACTGAAGATCCAAATTTACATCTTGCCAATTTTCTAAAATTTTGTGCTACATTTAAATATAATGGTGTATCAGATGATGCTATAATACTTAGATTATTTCCTTTCTCATTGAGGGATAAAGCTAAGATATGGTTACATTTCGTTATCACCTGGATACAACAGAATTTGGAGTGATTTAGCACAAAAATTCTTTGCTAAATATTTTCCACCATAAAAAACTACATCTTTTTGCCACTTTGAAGGAGAATCTATTTATGAAGCATGAGAATGATTTAAAGAACTCTTAAGAAAGTGTCCACTCCATGCTATACCATATTAGTTAATAATTCAAACATTTTATAATGGATTAGCTGGATCTCTTAGATCTATTATCGATGTCGCCACTGGTGGTTCATTGATGTCAAAACCATTTAATGATGCTTATGCCTTAATTGAAGAGATGGCTACAAATAATTTTCAATGGCCTCTAAAAGGGTAAATCTTAGGAAAGTAGCCAATGTTAATGAAATTGATGCTTTTGCAATGTTAGCAAATCAAGGTGTTGTAATTTTAACGAAGTTATATCAATTTGGAATGAGTTTTTCTCAACCAATTTCCATGAATGAAGAAAATTCATTAGGCCAAATGATAGATCCTTAAGAATCATTAGTGACTTTGAATGTCATAAATAACGAGCAGAATAACTCATATTCAAATTATTATAACCCAGGTTGGAAGAACCATCCCAACTATAACTGGAATAATGCGTCGAGCGCTATTAATCTATAATGGGGAAATAATCAAGTAAACCCATTTGAAAACTTGAACAACCAAGGGAATAATAAATATAGACCTACTTATCCTCCAGGTTTTAATAGTAATCCACAATTTAAGGAGAATCAGTTGTAGAAGAAGTGGGGTTACAAATGAGAAATCAATTACAAAGTCAAGGAGCCACAATTAGAAATATTAAGAACCAGTCTGGATAAATAGCAAATTCATTAAGTAATATATCCTAAGAAACACTTCCTAGTAATACAGAAGTAAATCGAAAAGACCAAAATAAAGAGCAAGTAAAAGCCATTCAACTTAGAAGCGGACTATAATTGGAAGGTAGAGTTCAAAAAGAGATTGAGGTAGAGAGAAAAAAAATTGAAGAGTCTGAAGAGGATGCTCCAAAAGGTTTAGAGAGATCTATTTCTCCACTTAAAGTTGACTTGGAAAACCCACCACCTCCATTTCCTTAAAGGCTCAGTAAAAAAAAACTTGGATAAAAAGTTTTAAAAATTTATGGAAATTTTTGAGAAGCTTATAATCAATATTATATTTGCTAAAACCTTAGAACAAATGCCAAGCTATGTGAAGTTTATGAAAGATATTCTTAACAGAAAAAAAAGAAGTTCGAAGATGATGAGGTTGTTGCACTTAGTGAGGAGTGCAGTGTTATGATTCAGAAAAGTTTTTTGAAAAACTTAAAGAACCTGAAAGCTTCATAATTCCATGTGCAATAGGAGAAATATTTTATGAGAAAGCTTTATGTGATTTAGGTTCAAGCATTAAGCTTATGCCATTATCAATATTTAAAAGATTGAGATTATGAGATATATCCACTACTACTATAAATCTGTAGTTAGCAGATCATTCAATAACCTATCCTAAAGGAGTTATAAAAGATGTCCTAGTGAAAGTAGATCATTTTATCTTTCTTGTTGATTTCATTATGCTAGATATAGAGAAAGATAAGGAGATACCTATCATTTTGTGGAGACTTTTCCTAGCCACAGGAAGAGCAATGATAAATATACAGAAAGGAAAATTAGCAATGCACGTTAATGATAAAAAAGTTACATTTAATATTTCCAAATCAATGAAATACCCTACAAAAGATAAAGATGGTGAATGATATAGAATGGATGTTATAAGATATTTAAGTGAATGAAGAGAAATCTAAAATGAAAGAGTTGGACACAAGCAAGAAGAGGAATTAGATCACTATGAAGATTTATATAAGGAAGATTCAAATTATGTTCGAGAAAGTTTTGAAGTTTTGAACACAGCAGAAACAGATACATCTTTTTGTCCATCAATTGAAAAACTTCTTGAGTTTGAGCTGAAGTTACAAGCCTTTTTAGATGATTCCTCTACATTACTTGTTATAATTTTCTCAAAGTTAAATATAGAAGAAGTGAGTTTGATGAAAACTTTAAAGAATTATAAGAAAGTTTTTGGATGGACAATTGTTGATATAAAAGAAATTAGTCCTTCAATTTGTATACATAGAATTCATATGGAAGAGAACTGCAAACTTAGGGCAGATCCTCAAAGGAGATTAAATCTTATTATGAAAGAAGTTGTTAAGAAAAAAATTTTAAAGTGTTTAGATACTGGAATTATCTACCCTATTTCAGATAGTGCATGAACTAGTTTGATTCACTGTGTAAAAAGTTAATACCAATAAGACAAGTGATAGTATGGCGAATATGCATTGATTATAGAAAATTAAATCTCGCCAATAAGAAAGATCATTTTCCACTACCCTTTCTAGATCAAATACTAGATAGACTAGCTAGAAATAAATATATTTGTTTTCCGGATGGATATACTAGTTATCACCAAATACAAATAGCTCCTAAGGATCAAGAGAAAACAACTTTTACAACTCCATATGATACATTTGCTTTTAGAAGAATGCCCTTTGGTTTATGTTATGTACCTACTACATTTTATAGATGCATGATGACTATTTTTTGTGTTTTAATTGAAAAAAGGATTAAAGTTTTTTTGGATGATTTTTCAGTGTTTGGAACTTCATTTGAATCATGTTGAGAACATTTATCAAAATTTCTTAAGCGCTGTGAAGAAACAAATTTAGTCCTTAATTGGGGAAAATGCCAATTTATGGTAGTAGGAGGAATAGTTTTGGGACATCAAATTTTTGAAAATGGTATGGAAGCAGACCCTGCAAAAATTTAAGTGATCGCTAATTTACCTCACCTAACAAGTGTGAAAAAAATTAGGAGTTTTTTTAAGAAATACTGGATTCTACAGACGATATATTAATAACGTTTCAAAAGTTTCTAAGCCTCTATGACATTTACTTGAAAAACATGTAATTTTTAATTTTGATAAAGAGTGCCTAAAAGATTTTAAATTATTAAAAGAAAAATTAGTCACTGCACCAATTATTATTCTACCAGATTGGGAAAACCTTTTGAATTTACGTTTTTCAAAGTTGTCTGCTATGCTAGTAGAACTCTTAATGAGGCTCAAATTAATTATAACACAACTAAGAAAAAGTTATTAAATGTAGTATATACTTTTGATAAATTTAGATTATACTTAATTAGAATTAAATGCATTGTGCATACAGATCATTCTGCTATTAAGTTTTTAAATAGAAAGAATGATGCAAAACCAAGATTGATAAGATAGATTCTTCTTTTGCAAGAATTTGACTTTGAAATAGTAGATAAAAAGGGAGCTGAGAATAAAATTGTTAATCATCTGTCCAGGCTTGAATTAGAGAAACTTCTCTATTTTGAAAAAGAGATTAATGAACATTTTCCAGATGATGAATTGTTCAATGTTAATGAGTGACATGTTCCATGGTTTGCAGACATTGTGAACTTCATTGTTTGTGATATTATACCTTATGGAATGACATACCAACAGAAGAGGAAATTTTTATCTAAAGCTAAGAATTATTTTTGGGAAGACCCATTTTTATATAAATAAAGAAAGGATCTAATTATTCGAAGATGTGTACCTTTAGAAGAAACTTATGAAATTATCCAAAAATTTCATAATTCTAATTTTAGGGGACATTTTGATATTGATAAAATAATATACAAAATTTTACAATCTGGATTTTATTGGCCTACAATCTTTAGAGATGTTAACGCTTATATCAAAACATGTGATTGATGTCAACGAGCAAATAATAATTCTAAGAGGAATGAGATGTCCCTCAATTATGTGTTAGAAGTTGAGATATTTGATGTTTGAGGATTAGATTTCATGGGACCATTTATACCATCTTTCAAAAATTTATATATATTGTTAGCAGTATACTATGTATCTAAATTGATAGGAGTTGTTGCTTTACCTTGATGTGATGATCAAAGTGCTACAAAGTTTTTAAGAAAAAAACATATTTTATAGATTTGGTATGCCAAGAGTAATCATAACTGATGGGGGAAGTCATTTCAGAAATGTAATAATGGAGAAGTTATTTAAAAAATATCATATTAACCATAAAATTACTACTAATTGTCATCCTCAAACAAGTGGTTTGGCTGAATTATCCAACAGTGAAATTAAAAGAATATTGAAAAAATCTGTGAATTCAACCAAAATTGATTGGTCAGTCAAACTTGACTATGCTTTGTGGGCTTATAGGACTACATACAGAACTTCTATAGGAATTTCCTCATACATGCTAATATTTAGGAAAGCATGTCATTTACCAGTTGAACTTGAGCATAAAGCATAATGGGCTATATAAGAATTTAATTACAATTCGAAGGATGCTGGTGAGAAAAGATTATTGCATTGAATGAGCTTGAAGAGATAAGAAATGAATCTTATGAAAGTGCTAAGATTTACGAAGAAAAGATGAAGATGTGGCATGATCGGAGGATTCTTACTAAAAATTTTCAGCTAAGGCAACAAGTTTTGCTTTATAATGCAAGGTTAAGATTATTTCTAGGAAAAATTAAGTCCAGGCGGATGGGCCCATTCGTTGTGATGAAATTTTATCCTTATGGAGCTCTGGATATCAAAGATCCTAAAACTTATAAAATATTCAAAGTGAATGTNGGGAAGTCATTTCAGAAATGTAATAATGGAGAAGTTATTTAAAAAATATCATATTAACCATAAAATTACTACCAATTGTCATCCTCAAACAAGTGGTTTGGCTGAATTATCCAACATTGAAATTAAAAGAATATTGGAAAAATCTGTGAATTCAACCAAAATTGATTGGTCAGTCAAACTTGACTATGCTTTGTGGGCTTATAGGACTACATACAGAACTTCTATAGGAATTTCCTCATACATGCTAATATTTGGGAAAGCGTGTCATTTACCAGTTGAACTTGAGCATAAAGCATAATGGGCTATCTAAGAATTTAATTACAATTCAAAGGATGCTGGTGAGAAAAGATTATTGCATTGAATGAGCTTGAAGAGATAAGAAATGAATCTTATGAAAGTGCTAAGATTTACGAAGAAAAGATGAAGATGTGTCATGATCGGAGGATTCTTACTAAAAATTTTCAGCTAAGCCAACAAGTTTTGCTTTATAATGCAAGGTTAAGATTATTTCTAGGAAAAATTAAGTCCAGGCGGATGAGCCCATTCGTTGTGATGAAATTTTATCCTTATGGAGCTCTGGATATCAAAGATTCTAAAACTTATAAAATATTCAAAGTGAATGGTCATAGGTTGAAATCCTACTTTTTAGGTGACCAACTTAAATTAAATGAT
>JXCR01123636.1:0-15718 GCA_002079205.1 Phalaenopsis hybrid cultivar | reverse complement strand
GGTCAGTTTGACTCCATATTTTTCAAAACTAAATTTTTTAACGTCCTTCCGAAGCGGGCAACTAGATTTCAATTTCGATGACCGATAGCTTCTTACGGGCAAACCCCACACCAAAAATAGTGCCGACAATGATATACCTGCAACAAAAATACAAAAATACCCTTATTTAAAGTGTAATATCACCAAAAATAAGCATAAAATATGTACTTAAAATAGTATATTATTTTGGTGTATCATGTCATTATCTTAATTTTACTTTTCTTTTTCTATGAAATGGAAGCAATTTTTATAAATTTATATTTTCTTATATCTTCTCTTATTTCATTAATTTTATGGTATTTTCATCGCCTCCCAATTTACTTCACAAACTGATCACTTGTAATGTTAAAATTTGTTGTGAAACATAATCTATGATTTCACCCAACTAGTGAGTACCACACTTCACTTTAGAGGAAGGGGATGTCGAGTCTAAGGAGGAGTGTAAATATTTAGGGAGAAAATTTTTAATGGGCATAGAAGTTGTGTTTCTAGGGTGACAGGGTAGATCCTTTACAAAATTGGTCTAATGTTGGAACTAAGGGTCTCTGGTTAGTTCAATAGAGAGGGCACAGTGGGTAATCCAGAAGTGAGAGGATAGAATCTACTCAACATAACCACAAAAGCTAGATCTAACTTTAGATTAGCCAATGTTCCTTATGCTCAGAAGGGGTAAGGAATAGGTATGCCCCTATTTGTCACTTGTAACATTATATTTTAAACATTTCATTCCTACACATTATTCAGGTCATTGCACAAGAAGGTTAGCCTTTATTATCTCAAAATTCTCCAAAACAATTTATCCAAATAAGTTCCCTTTAGATTTAAGATTTTCATTTAAGAATATTTATTAGAAAAACCACTTTAATCTACATTCAAAACTAAGACATGATAGTAGTATACTAGAATTACCCAAAGGGATTTATTACCTCGCTTCTCTGTGGGATCGATATTGGGGTCATTAAATAAAATTGTACATTACTTGAAATGATATATATACTTGTGCAGTAGCCCTAGTGTGTAAACTATTAGTAAAAAATCATAAATTTTATAACATATTGATTTTGTACAATAGCCGCTAAATATTAATTCGGTCAAGATTTTTGCCATCTTTTGGACACTAAATTACTACGTTATTATGTGTCTGGTCAGATATTTAGTATAAAAGTATAAGAATATTCTTTTACTACTCAGAGTAAGAAAATTTATATTTTTGAAACACTAAAGATTTTAGATCTACACTTTAAAAAGCATTAGAGACTCTTTGAAAAATCAATATTGTACTAATACACATTATCAAGTAAGGAAATGTGAGAAGTTTTTTTAACTTTAGGAAGAGGATAGTGATGTTCAAAATCATTAAATGCTATCTAGTTATGGTAATCCTCACATTAAAAAAAAAGTAAAGTAAGGATTGAAATAAATCTGAAAAGAAAAAGAAAAGAAAATTCAAAAGAAGAAAAGAGAATAAAAAAAAATATGTGGGGAGAAGCTTAAGGAGATGCCTCATTAAAAATTACCTCACTTGAACCTTCTTAAAGGAAAAAACTTAATTAGACTTCTTAGTTTATTCTTAATTTTAAAAAGTATTGGTCTGTTTACTAGTAGAGTTCTCATATAATTCATTTCTTTTAATTCCTCTAATATTCCATAGTGTGACAAATTACAGTTATTTTTTAAATGAATAGAAAATCAGAATTCCTTACTTGATTACTAAATATCCTTACATTTTAGTTTTAACCTGAATCATTGAAGATTTTTAAAAAAGTTTCAATATCACATTTATGGGACAAAACAAGAAGATTCTTTAAGTGAAACTCACTACCATAAGTTATTATATTTGGTTCACATAGTACAAGGGTTACTCGATGACAAGTAACATTTAAGTTTGGGGGAGTTGAGACGCCTTAAAATTACATATTTTTATATGTTTGTTTTATGCTCATTTTTAAGAATATTATGCTTTAATACAAGTTATTTTGTGTGTTTTTTATTTCAGGTGCAAGAAATGGAGTTTAAGAGCAAAAGAAGCAAAAATGGAGCAAAAATGAAGCAAATGAAGCTAAAGAACAAATAGATGATCTAGGCACCATGTAGTTCTAGAAGGTTGGTGCCTATGCGCCAGAGGCGGTTATGCTTTTATTCATTGAATTTAGAAGAATTTTGAAAAGAAGTCCGAAGTACCCTTGGTTATTTTCAAAGCTTTATTAATGGGAAGCATTTTCACATGTCCATAGAGGAGAGGAGAAGGAGATAAAAGTTATTTTTGGGTAGGTTAGACCACCATTGTGGTGGGCGGCCACCATATTGACAGTGTGGTGATTGTGAGTGTTTGTTCAGTCTTTTGTTATTCTTGTGGAGTCATGTTTAGTCAGGAAACTTCAGAGGATTGCTTAAGGAAGAGTTTGAGATAAGTATTTGTACTTTTATTGTGTAAACTTGGTTGTTAATATATATATATATATATATATATATATATGTATATATATACATATATATAATGTTTTGTTTTATTATTGCATAAATTATGAGTAGTTTTCTTTTCTTTCTCATTGCAAGATGAAGCAATCATGTGTGGGATTAGAATGTTTTGAAGATTTCTTTTATTCCAAAAATTTGTGATGGTATTTTCATCGGTTCTTCATTTACTTTACAAACTAAACATTTGTGATGTTAAAGTTTTTTTGCAAAATATAATGACCGGAGAGGGATATGATTTCACAAACTAGTGAGTACCACACTAATCCTTGGATTAATAGGATATCACATCCAAGGGGAGTGCAAATAGATAGGGATATAAGTTTTGATGAGCGTAGAATTGATGATTCTATAGTGACAGGCTAGAACCTTTAGTCAGGACCTGAGTCCCTGGTTGGTCCTATAGAGAGGTCACAGTTGATAACCTGGAAGTGAGCAACTAGAATCTACTTAGCAAAACCATACAATCAGAAACTTAACTTTATATTAGCCAATGTTCTTTGTGCACTCAGGAGAGGTTAAAAAATAGATATGCTTCTATTTGTCACAAAACTTCATTTTCACCTTCATGCATTTGATTTCTACACTGATTAAAATATCTTAGCAAGGAGAAATACTTTTTATTATAATCTTACTTCTTTAAACATCTGTAGTTTAGAAAATTTGCATCTACTTTTAGGTTTAATTTAGAAGTAACGAACTTAGTTTATACCTTTTTATAGATAGTTCAATATTATTCTCCTACAAATTTAGTTTACAATTTGAGTAGAAATATTTCTAAGTTAGCATGGCAATTCCCTTATTCCCCGTGGGTTGATACTAGAGTTTTTAATGAAAACTTTATATTACTTGAAACAATATGTATACTTACGTAGTACCCCTAATGTGTAAGTCATTAATCAATTTCATCACATATTTATTTTGCACACTAGCTGTTGAATATAAATTGAGTCAAGTTTTTAGCCATCAATCAGAACTTAAATAATTGTGTAATTGTGGGTCGGGTCACCCCTCCAAAGGCAATTTATATTAAAGTCAACTATGGGCATTTTGAATAAGAGATATACATTCAGAAGGGATGTTATGGGTAATAGAAAGATGACAAATGTTGTTACTGGTCATATTCAAAATCATAAATTGGAAAAGCAAATAAACCAGTTAAAAATTTTATCACTGAACTTCTCATAAAGTGAGGCACCTTCTTTGCATTGGTCAAAGAAGAATGATTCCTTACCTCAAGTTGTAATACTGAGAGTAAGACAACATTCATCTTTGTTAGCAGTCTTTATCATATTTTTTCATATTATAGAATTACTCTTCTTCTTAATAGACCAAAGAGAACCATAGTTGTGAAAGCAGCATTTGGATAAAATGGAGTTGGGGTTGTAAATTCACCAAAGGATTTTGGCTTTAAACATCAAGTTGACAGTTTCAAGATTTGAGAGCCTAATCCCCAATGGTTTTTGGGCTTGGTAGTGGTGTTCCAAGAGATGATATTGAAGTGATTGGTAAAGCAATTGCAGTAAAGAAAATTATTCATAAGAGAAGAGATTTTCTTTTTAACGCCCTTAGGTTCTAAATAGTACATTTGATAAGCTGAAATCTGGCAGCAAATAGAATTTCCTATTTCCATCCACTTTGATAATGTTAAATCTTATCCATGAACTTTTGACAAGTTAAAAAATTCACCTTTGATGAATTAATGATAATGCACAGGTGCTCCTAAAATTGAGGTTTAACTTGGAAACCAAGGATGCCAGAAAGTTTTGCTTGATCTTGTTCTTTGCATAGTTACGAAAGAAAATGGTAGATTGTTGTAATTGGATTGCATATTAGATTCTTCTATGAAAATGTGTAGAGAAATCCTATGTTGATAAATTTTAGTTGAAGTGGCCTTAACAAAGAATAAGAGTTCTTCAAGATAAAGAAGGTGGGGAAACTCCCCATCATTTTGATGTATAGCCTGATTCCAATCATATCAAGGAGCCAAAAAAATTCATCCATGGTGAAAGTAAAATGGAAGGGTGATTATGGGCACACTTGCCTTAAATCTGAAGAGGAGGGAAAATAGCCTTTAAGTTCTTTGTTGATAATGATAAAGAAGTATAAATCATCAGTACATGCCTTGATACAGTTGATAAAACTAATATGAAAGCCCATTTTGTCTAGTATATCATAAATAAAGTTTCAATTGCCACAATCAAAAGTCTTTCTAGTATCTATTTTAGAACCATAACTCTTAGCATGACTAAAGGTATTGAAGACTTGTGGAAACTCGTTTGCAAGAATAATATTATCATAAATATCTCCACTTATAATGAATGCAGCTTGAGAGTGATGGATGATAATAGGTAAGATACTTTTGAGTATTTCAACAATGATTTTTGCAATGACTTTATAAAAAGTATTACAAAGTGAAATGCACCCGAAGTCCTTCAGCTGATTTGGATGAAGACTTTTAGAGATAAAGGTAAGGGTTGAATGCTTCATTCCAGTAGAAAGCTTATATGCATTTAAAAATTAGTTAATAGCCTTGATACAAGTGGAACCGGTAATATCCTTGATATCTTTAAAGAATCGAGAAGTGAGAACATCTGATGGTGTAAATTTATCTGAATATACTAAAGAAAGAATTTTTTATGTCCTCATTAGTATACTCAGCAACTAAGTAATTGTATTCAAGATGTGCAAGCCTCATTGCAATAAGAATTTGAGCAAAATTGCTAGAATGAGGATTGATATAACTAAGAATAAAAGAATTTTAAGATATAGCTTCCTTAGTGATTCCATCTTAAGTGTCAAAACAAGCATTATTAGAGGACAATTCCTAAATGCAATTTATATTATTCATGTCCTTGATTATAGGCACTTGGTGTCATCTTTACCTTTAAACAACCAAGAGCATCTAGCTCATTATTTAAGCCAAATAAACTCATAATAAAGAGCTTCACTAAGATTTTTTTTAGTTTCAATCGCTTGAGAGAGAATCTCTTGGCAAAGAGGCATCTGTTCAAGTTTGATTTGCAGGTATTTCTACTTTTATTAAGCATGTTTATTGAGGTGGCAGTGTAGTTAGAAAAATTCCATGTAGAGCTTATTCACATTTTTCATCTTGTTACCAAGTTCATGATTAGATCGCCATCGACATGGGTATTTCAAGGTTAGATACAATGCTAAAGAAATCCAAACAAAAGTTCCAATGATTTTTAAACATAAATCTACTTCTTAACTAAAAATTTGAGTCAAGTGAACTAAAGATATGAGAATGATCAGATTTTAGCGCAGACATAACTTTGTAGAAAAAAGGGAAAATTAAGAAAGCCACTATTCATTGCCTAAGGCACAGTTCAGAAGATTTCTGATACAGTTTTCCAACTATTTGTTCAAGCAACGAAAAGAAAGTCCAATGTTGGGGAGCTAAATGAGACCAACATCTAATATGCAAGAATTGAAATTCATCAGTTTACTGGGTGTGGGGGAATGCCTCCAATTTTTATCATATAAATTCCTAATGCAGTAAAAGTTTTCAGCAATGATCCGAGCAAAAGAAATATAAGATTCAAGAGAAAATATAGACTGCTATATATTATTCCTTTGGAAGGCACCATTTTCAACATATATGAAAGTAATTAGAAATTTAATAGAACTAGACTTGATGTCACTATGCATTTGTTGAGGAAGATATTCCTAAACAAAAAAAGAAATATTCACATAATTTTATCTTATCCAAATGTGACAGTTATGAGAGATAAAAAAATTGTGTACACTAAATTTGTTGGGAAATAAGAAGAAATGTTTAGAACTGGGATATCTTCTAACATTGTAGGGTTGACTTTTTCTCAAGAAAACAAATAAGGTCAAGCTTGTTATCTTGAATAAACTTTCTACAGTGTGCAATCCTGATATCACTATTGAAGCCTCTTAGATTGCAAAAAATAATATTTAGATAAAGCATAGAATGGATTAGTATTTTTGAAGAGGTTCGCCTCATTTTGCTCTACCATGCATGTGTTGAGGAAGAGATTCCAAAACAGCAGAAGAAATATTCACAGAATTTTATCTAATACAAATGTGACGGTTACGAGAGATATTGAATTGTGTACACTAAATTTGTTGAGAAATAAGAAGAAATGTTTTGAACGGAGGATATTTTCTAACATTGTAGGGTTGACTTTTTTTCAAGAAAACAAATAAGGTCGAGCTTATTATCTTGAATAAACTTTCTACAATCAGTAATCCTGATATCACTATTGAAGCCTCTTAGATTTTAAAATTTAATATTTAGATAAAACATAGAATGGATTAGTATTTTTGAGGAGGTTCACCTCATTTTGCTCTACTCTTCTTGGACTTAAAAATAGAGGTAGTGGAAATATGAATGGGGGGACTAATGAAATTCATAGTTGATTTGATCTCCGGGGCTAAGATGTGTGAAAGGGTGAGGGAGAGCGTAGTGTTAAGAATTGGGCCTTCCTTGTTAAGAGGGATATTATCCAAGATTGGAGTAAGAGCATGGGAAATCAGATGGGGTAATGGGAGGTGGCCGGGGGGGGGGAATGTGGGGTTGTTTGCTATGGCTACGAGAAAAAGTCAACAAATTTGCTCACCTGGATTTGCCACGACCACAGACGGTAGGCATAATGAAAGCAGGTTTATAGTTTGGGTCCCTGGGGAATGAATTAGGTTCGTGAGCAAAAGTATTGATGGCATTATAAGAGCTAGGTCTCCATGCATAAATGACGTGCTAGATAACATCCTAGCCTTTTACATGAATTGTAACAAAACCAGCTAAGATAGTTTCCATGGAGATTTGGAAGTTTACCAAAGCAAAGATTAGGTGTGTTCCTTTGGATGTCAAAGGGTCTACAATCAAAGGAACACGCATGAAGCTTGTACAATTTGAGACCCTGTACTCCGACCTTTAACATCAGGGAAAGTTCGGCAGTTTGACATAGATAGGAACTTACATAAGGTCTTCCCTAATATGCTAGAAATTAGTGGTCCATTTTTTTGAAAATTAATTTTTTTAAAATTTTAATTAATTTATAAAGTTTTAAATAATTATTAATTAATCTCATAAAAAAGTAATTAATTAAAGAATAAGAGTTTTCTCGAGAAATAATTAAATTAATATTTTTAATAAATAATTAATTAATTACTAACTTAAAAGTTGATGATAATATTTTTTAATAAATATTTATATTAAAAGACTTTTATACATATGAGATTATTAACAGACATCCACGATAATATAGAATATTTATACCTAACCTATTTTTATTATTTTAGTAATTAATTAATTTATAAGTCATGAATAATTCTCTAATTGTTATTATAAAATCCTCACTAAATTAATGACCTCATTACCAAAACCTTTCTAAAAAACTCTATTTAGTAANTATAAAATCCTCACTAAATTAATGACCTCATTACCAAAACCTTTCTAAAAAACTCTATTTAGTAATTTTTTTTATAGCTGTTAATGTCGGTGCCAAATTTTGATAAAAATAATTGAGGATATTTTTGTAATTATTAATTTATGCCTTCAATAAAACTAATTTTTACACTTTGGAATGACGACAGACGACAGCCAAGTGGGACGCCACGTATGGATTTTTCTATTTATTTGTTTGATTTATTATTTTTTTATTATTAATTTAAAAAAATTAATAATAATTCCATCTTTTAATATATACGTTAGAATTTTGGGCTATAATAATGCGCACGTAGTACGTATATATAACGCAGTCGATATTTTTTNTTTGATAAAAATAATTGAGGATATTTTTGTAATTATTAATTTATGCCTTCAATAAAACTAATTTTTACACTTGCCTCCGGTTGGAATGACGACAGACGACAGCCAAGTGGGACGCCACGTATGGATTTTTCTATTTATTTGTTTGATTTATTATTTTTTTTATTATTAATTTAAAAATAATAATAATAATTCCATCTTTTAATATATATATACGTTAGAATTTTGGGCTATAATAATGCGTACGTAGTACGTATATATAACGCAGTCGATATTTTAACATTGTTTCACCTTATCTAATTAATTAATTATTTTCAACTTACTTTACGTTACGTAGTTGATTTTAAGATAATGTATAATGTTTGACAGGGCTTTCGATTTTATTTATTAACTTTGACTATGAACCTGGTCAAAATCTAGTCATTTTTTACCAACATTTATTACAATAACAATAACTTTCAATTTGTGTGTGTGTATATATATATATATATATTGAATCCAAATGTGTCCCGGAAATACACACGGGATATAAAACGCTATGTAATGAGAGTCGGGAGAGAGTGTGTTGTAGTGATTCATGAGTACGCAATATTTATTCATGCTANCCTGCCGCAATGTAATGAAAAAATTTCAGTAAGACCATAAGCTTTCAAGATGAAGTCGGCTAATATCTCTGATAGGGTGTGTGTATATATATATATATATATATTGAATCCAAATGTAAAACGTTATGTAATGAGAGTCGAGAGAGAGTGTGTAGTAGTGATTCATGAGTACGTAACATTTATTCATGCTATGGGCCCCTTATTTATAGGGATTTGTCTCAGTCTTAAGAAATTACAAGTTTGTCCCACTATCATGAGATCAATAATTTTTAAAGGGGCTTTTTAGTAATTTAAAAGATATTTGAATATAATAAGACTGACGGATTGATGTCGTTTGGGGAGAAGTTCGTCGGTCATTCGTGTGACCTTAACTCCATTGATATTTGATCTGAAGCTCAACAATCTACCGATTATTGATTGATTCAAACTCCTCATTGCTAGCACTAATGTGTCGATCGCTAATGGGAAGTCGATTGGTTCTTTAATCCTTCTAAGCTGTTTGTTATGCCTTGAGATTCATGTCGACATATTTTTTGTGTATATATTTAATTTTCTTATTCTCTTGCCCCTTGGAAGCTGCAAAGCACACAAGAACAAGGGAAACTTCTTAACATATAAGAAATAATTGAATGTCATTGTTGCGCAATAAAAAACAATCCTAGATTTTCATGTCCAGATCGCTATAAATATGTCATGGGATATTGAAAGTTTGTGTCTTCTCCTTTCCTTCTTACTTCTTTGAATTCTGGTCTTTTCCTCTCCATATAAGCTACTACGTCTGGTGGAGAAGCATCTTCTACTGACATGAACGCATTTCTCAAGGCCATGAATGACATGCTGGCCCGCAAACAAAACGTGAAGTGGAAGCAGACAAGCGAAGTCTCTGCAAGGAAAATGATTAAGAAGAGGGTTGTGTTGAAACTACGAACTAAGGAGTGTCAGGAGCAAGCCGAGTATTCAGGTTTCCTCGCGGATTCGATACAAGAGAGGGTTGTGGAGCATGTTGGATGTCTTTCTGATGTACGCCTTACAGAGCACCCATCAGAGGTGAGTGTTCCAGCCAGAGGAGGAAGAATGTATGTTCAGGTGTTGCGAGGGTTGTGGTTCCTCAAGGAGCTCTTGAATAAGCATTGGTTGAAGCTGAGACATGGCTTAGACCGACAAAGAACAGCTTTAACTTCGAGGGTAGAGGGCTAGGGAAAGCTGGTGAGGATGTTGTTTTTCTTACAAAGCATCTGAATGGGCGCGAATTTTGGCTATGTAGCTTGAATTGTTTTTTTGTATCCCTTTTTCTGGTTTAGTTCTTGAAGTCTTTACTATCGATTCTATGTCGATAGATATCGATGCCAGCCCTACTGATGATGCAGTCGTGGTTGAGCAAATCGCTCAAGGAGGAGTGGACGCTACAGAACGGGGTGCAGTGGGGCATGGTGTTATGGAGAAAGGTGCTGAGCAGGGAAGGATGGAGAGAAACTTATCCCTTGGTGGGGACAAGGGTGCGGGTTGTCAGGTATCTTCTGGCGTTGCGAGGGAAGAGGAGGCAACGAGGGGGCGCAGGGTGTCCTCCGACTTCATAGTGCGCATCTTCTTGTTGAGATGGAGGAGTGTTTCCTTTGTTTTATGGGTTATCCTCTAGGGGATAGTGAAGAAGGAAGTTGTTGCACTTGGAGAAGAGCTTGTTGTTTTTTGGGGATGATGCTTGTCAATCGTTGAGAGATGACGCATCTGTGTTTGGAACAGTCAGCAACTAGAGAGGCCCTTGCCGCTCAGCGAAGGGATAATCAAAATTCTCTTGAAGCTGGGTGATGAGTTTATGTATGAACTGCTTCATCACCGAGGGTTTGTCTCAGATGGGGCTGTGAACGATCGCTTAGTGAAGTTTTTCTTTTCTAGTTGTAACCGAGGGTTTGGTGTGACGCCCTCTCTTTTTGTATATATAAAATATATTTCCTATTTTTTGTAGTGGTTACTTTGCTCCATTTAACGTCTAATTTGGTCGCTTCAGTCTTATCGGTGGAGTCTTGAACAACAAAAAAATTTCAACCGCTAAAATCTGAAAAATACAGTAAAATTTAAACGAAAGCCCAATGAACAAAGATCATCGAACACAACTTAAACCACAGATACCCATATCTACGAAGATCTATTGGATGAAATAATCTATGGATACTGACAAGAATCTTCTGGTCAGAGTAGGTTTGACCACCTCTTAGAGTAAGTAGACAAGGGTACCCGATGACCTTGGAATGACAGAGTCATGGACATCTTGACCGGGTTGTTTAAAAATTGAAAATTAACAAACATAAAAAAACACAATTATCTGCTGACTTTATTTTTCAAAATAGTTGAAGACAAAAGGCGGATGTCATGTTAGCTTTACTTTGCATGCTATTAGGGTGTGATAACTATATTTTGCAAGGACGAACATTCAAAGTTCATAGCAAAAAGAAGGACTTCAACTAAACCATTAACGACAAAACTTTAGGATAGTTCAGAATCCTTAGGAAACTGCTACCTTTAGAATAAGACTTTGACATTCCTTTCCTTGATAGTGACACTTGAACTTTGTGAGAACAAATTATAATCTCAATCAACAGTTTTATTGAGTAGTATTGACTACTTAAGATGTAATTAACTATAAGGACTTCTCTCTATAGAAGGATGTAAACCTTAGAACATGTATATCAACCTGAATTCTCTAGTAATTAGCTTTCATAAGGTTTTTTCCGTTGGGGTGTCTTCAAAGCATACCAAAGTGGTCTCACTTGGGTTTAAGTTTTTGAGCAATCAAAGTGAAAATTTACCTTATGAAGGCTTCTCATACATTTCTTTTGTTTGTTCCTGTTATTTCTTACACCGGTCCTCCGATTTCTCATCTCTTAGTTCATCTACTTGATATGAGATTGAGAGTTATTCGGAGAAGAGGGAAACATAATGGAAAACAAACTGGCTACTCAAAAATAAAAATGACATCAAGCAACCGACGAAATGAAGATCGATGGTAAAGGACGAGCTGCATCGGCATGGTGATTACTTCTCCATTGGATGGAAATTTTATTATTGCAAGATAGGTTGATTTGACTGCTCAGAAGGCATTGAGGAAAGACCAAACAAAGATACCATTACATGTTACTGATAAGTCTGTTATAATTACGTTTGTTGTGGGGCGAAATTATATATCATCTTCCCCAAGTGATTGAGAGGGTCAGAGTCTTAAGCGCTTCACTCCTTTTGCTCAAAAAATCATAAAGTGGTCAAGAGGTCGGCAAGAGGTAAACGAAACCAGATTCCAACTTATCAAAGACTGACATTAATATGATATTGATAGAGCCCTTAATATCGATGAGTACACTTCCTATCAAAAATTCAGCAATAAGGCTGGTAACAATTATAGTGTCATTGTAGTAATTTTATTTGGTGAGCAAGTATTCATCAGTGAAAAAGATTTGCGAGTGTTATGAGGTCTTTAGTGGGGTAAGGTGTGCCTAGAATACATCCTAATAGAGTCTCTTTAAGTTGATATGTTGGAGAACTTAACCATCTCCTTCGAGTATGATAGGCATGACACCTATGATGTGGATTGATAGAACTTGAGCTCATTTGTTAAGGTTTCTTTCGGTCAGCACCGTCTCTGCCGCTAAAACGCTGCCTCAAGTGACACATATTCTTTATGCTTCCCGGCCTTAATCTCAATCAAGTCATAGAAGTGTTGATATTCCTCCGTGTCATTTTTATGATTTCAGTGATATGCTCATGTTTCAATGGATCTTGTAGATATATTATCCTCTTCATTGGTTGTTCCTTTTTAATAAAGTCTTTATTTTGGGTGGCTTCTACTACTTTTGTCATGAGACTCTTAGTAGCATATGCCAAGAAAGTATGAGTCGGTTGTCGTGGCCTCCTTTCATTTTGACTATTAATCCATCATGCAAGGTATGATTGATCTTCGTAGTAAAAATCTTTGCTTGTCATTCAGTCTTCTGAGGGTGACCGTCATTCCTTGAAGCAAGCCCTAGTGAGCGGATCTGGATTTTTCCTTTGTCCCCGCCTCCTTCATGAACTTGTCTCTTTGGGGTGTGTCAACCGAGTGAACCTTTTTGGTGGTTAGGAGAGAATTATATTCTTGCATTGAATATATGATTGCTAGCAAGTTCAAATAGTTTGACCAATGTCTTGGGCCGTTGTAGGCTTGAGACATAGTAAAATGAGCATTCTTTGTGTCCTTGTGCCACGATGGCATGCATGCACGACCATATATTTGAGTTCCCGAACTTCCAACATTTCTCTCTATAAGTGAGTTATGAAAGCACACAAGTATTCGTTTGGACCTTAGCACAGTTGCAAAAGGTAAGCACTCCCGGAGGTTGACAATTGAACCAACGAATGATAGACTCTTTATATGCTACAAAAGAATAGTCAACACTTAAGTGCATCGCTAATCCTCTATAAGCGTAGGATCGATTCAAAAGAGGCGATATGATCAGCTAGATTTGACCACCCCTAATAAGATTCTAAAGCCAAAATTTTGAGGCACATAGAGGGTGCAGTTTTGGATATTTGTCGAGTGAAGGCATTTTCTAAGTAGTGGGTCATGGCATTTCTACGCGTTCATTTCTCTTATGGTCGAGTATCTTAGAACCCACACTATCTAGGTAGTGCGTGTCTTAATTTAGTTTGAGGGCTTTTTCACAGTTCAAGGAGATCGTCTTTTGAGAATGATAGGTTGTCACTAGTCTTTGCAATTGTGCTCCCTCATGGCAAGAGCACCTCTGATTTCCTCCAACATCTGTTCCTTGAGTTTGTGTATCTTTTGAGCACAAACTCATGGGTACAAGTCATGTTGTCGATTATTTCTTGAGGTCGTGCATTTTCTCCTTGAGTTGCTCATTTAAACACAAATTTATTCTTGAATCATACCCAAGGAATATATAGTAAGTAGAGAAAGAGAAGTATATGAATTTCATGAGGATAATACTAGTAATCTCCTCTTTTTTTCCAAAAAAAAAAGTCTTCTTTACATGTTGTTCCCATATTTATAGGAACTATAAGTTACGTCGTGAAAATGTTGAAAATGCCACTGAAAATATCTATCATTTTTTTGTCCTTGTAATCTTCTAATCGTCATTTCGCTTGCTCCTAACAAGGCGAGCCATTCCTTTGCTTATTCAGTCGGCCTTCTTGGTTCGGCCAACTGGATTTATCCTTCGACATGTGTCCCTTCCAGAGCCGTCAGATCCAATTCAGCATACTTTCTATCATATAAGCCCACAGAAATCTTCATGAAGACAGAGAGAGTGTGTATGTAAGTGGGCTTTATTATTTTGAGATATTTATTCTATAATTTAATATTTCCTGTAAGAGGTAGCGAGCTTCAGCTTTCTTTCCTTCCTCCTGGCTTCAGCGTTGCCCCTTGCCGTGTTACATCAGCCTGTATCCTCCTTTGCATGCACGTCTCAGGTCAAACCAAGCGTGAAAAAAATAAAATAAGAAAATTTGAAAAATATTGCACGTATAAAAATGCGCATGAAACCTTATAAATATATATGAGGAAATATTACTTTCTCCAATTTCTCCCGCTGCTAGCATTAACCGACAATGGCTGAGGAGGTGAACGGTGAACGACCGGAGGTCGCCGCCGGAGATCAGAAGAAGATCGTTGAACCTGATAGTCACACAGTTTCTCCTGAAGTTGGGCATCAGGTTTCCGAGAAGAAAGGTTAATTTTTTCTATACTGTTTTATATGCTACCTTTCATTGAATCAGGGAGCACTAGATTTTCAAAAAGGGATAATTACGTATATAGCACCCAAAACTTCACTATTTACAAATTTGAGCTTATTATGTTTGAAGCACTGAACTGATATATTTACGTGTGTCACGATCAAATCATTGAGAATTTGATAAAAATGAAAAATATGAGTTGGTGCTTTATCATGAATTTTGATTTTTTGAGAGAGAATTTGAAAAAATAGAAGAAAAGAAGTGCTAGATTTGTAAATAGCAGTATTCCGTGTGCTAGAAATATTCCATATAACATTTGAACCATCCAAAATCTTAAACATAACATTTAAACACCCAAAACTTTCACTCAAAACTTTATGAGTTTGGATGGTGGTTGTATTGAAAAAGTGCTTAAAATCTTATAATTAAAATTTAAGTGATTATATGTTATATAAATTATTTTGAACAGTTGATAAAGAAAAATTCTTATCTTATTAGTATTTTTGTTTATAAATTTCTATTAATAATTGAGACATGCATCATCAAGATCATAGATTTAAATGCAATATATTGGTTATCTCAGAAAAGACAAACTACAATGCCATTTAGTAAAAGGGTTATTTGGCCTATAAGAAGGTGAACAAAAACCTTCCATTGGATACGACCAGTACATTGAGACATTTGTGATTATTTTTGAAAGCATAAAATTGGGACATTTACATGCATACCACACATTTCTTACACCTAATCTTTCATATTTAGCATTTATAACACTCAATGCTTTAACTACACTTCAAAAATGTCGACATTGCTAATTTTTTAAAAGAGAAATATGCATTATCATGCATAGATTTATAGCACCAGAATGTTATAATTGTAAATATTAACTTAAGGTAATAGTATAAAAATAAAATTTAGGTGTTAGATCTGTAAATATATAAGAATTTTCGGGTATGTATGCAAAAAAAAAAAAATTTCTAAAATTAAACTTTAACAATGATTTCTAAATATTTTACTCACTAAGAAAAAGCACAAACGATTTTTCAATATTCGAACATCATTACTATATAACAAGTGATTAATGATCATATTTATATGTGTTTTCATATATATATATATA
>JXCR01123635.1:0-10160 GCA_002079205.1 Phalaenopsis hybrid cultivar | reverse complement strand
TATGGCTAGATCTAGGCTACTAAAGAAGTTTCTAGACCTCAACCAAAAGTGAGGTCAACACTGGTTCATGCACACAATTGTATTATTCAACTAGCTTCCAACTAAGCATTCGATCTTATCCAAACTATGTCTTTATGACACAAGATACATACGTTTTATGCAAAAAAATAATAATAATACAAAAATTAACTCATAAAAGCCCTACATGGCCTCATAAAAAAATTTCAGAAACTTCAAAACTTAGGTTTCACTAAAAAAATTTAAATACACATAAAAAATTTTCTTAAAATTTAAGCTAAGAGGCAAACCTAAAGATAATATGAAATATTACAAAAAATGTGCTCAAAGAAGACGACTCGGTAGCCTTACAAGCAAACAAGCACCAAAGACAGAATACCGAGAGTGGTCGATCCAACGCCGACTCGCCGATGACAAATACACTTTATCGAAGACAGATAGAAGTAGAGATTAGAGAACAAACACAACCAATCAACCCTAAGCTTCCACCGAGAGTCGTGATTTTGAGACGAGAAGAAGAAGGGTTATCGCAGTCACACCGAGAGGAAGCTTTTCACGATTTTGAGAGAAGGAGCAACCGAAACTAAGAGGAGAAAGAACGAAGAAGCAGCCGAAACTAAGGGCCTGTTTGCAGCTTATTGAATAATATGTCGATAAGTTGATTAAAAATAATATACTGATAAGCTAGGCGCGGTGCCTATTACAAATTTTTATTTTTTTGGAAAAGCCAAACCGCTGCCAGAAAGCTGTCACCGCATCTAGATAGGTGCGGTATGAAAATGCTGCTTTTAGCGTTTTCAAAATGCATAAGTTTCCAAAACTCAGTTTACCCAAACAGATCAGGTGCATTTTCAAAATGTCACCGCACTAAATAAACTATGCCAAACGGACCCTAAGAGGAGAAAGAGCGGCGTGCTTTTGAGAGGAAAAAGAACGGCGTGCTTTCAAGAGGAGAAAGGGCGAACACAGGTTAGAGCTTCTGCCTTAGGGTAATAAAAAAGCTTTTTACATTTGTTTTGTATATTAATATATAAAAATAATAATATAATATATTATATGAATTATATACCTTATATTATATAAAAATATAATATCTATATTACTAGGTAGTATATAAATATATTATTAATAATAAATTATTGTACATTATAACAAGATTTAATTTTAAAATATAATAAATTATATATATATATATTTCGAATAATAACGATTCGAATATGAACGAACGCATCACTGTACGTGTTTAGTTCGTTTAACAAATCAAATGAAAAAATTTATTCGTGTTCGTCTCGTTTGCTTATCGAACAAATCAAACACGAATAGTCTGATGAATCCAACACGAATAATCTAACGATTCGCGAACAACAAACTTTTTTTTGATAGCCAATGTAATTCCTACAATTTGTTAGTCTATATAAATTCTCGTATATTATATTTCTAATGCGTCTGTTCCAACATCACCGAAAAACCCTAGCTGACTAACCCTCACCTGCTCGGTTCTCCCGTGCAACGGTACCACCATCCACCATCCCAGACTCGTCCGACTCAGGCCACCGGCCCCTCTCCAGAGGCCGCGGAGGTTCTATCAAGGCAGTTCAGACTCTCTCTTTTCCCTCGTCTATATTTCTCAAGGTATCTCATGGTTTCTATGCTCGCGCATGAACTCGTAATTCCTAATCGTCTTCCCTCCCTCATTCCAAATTTAAGTTGATTTCCAAAAATGATTGGAAAAAATAGCGTAATTGGTTGTCGATTGATTTTCAAATCCTTGAAATTAAGGCTAATGGTTTTTGGTGAAATGTGCCTTATCTTCCTCATCATGATCGATGTCGTTGGCAACAGTCGCTTTTTTTTCTCTCCATTCTATGTTTTAGCTCTTTTTTTTTTCTTATTTTATTTTTATAACTAATCTGGACCATTCGGTCCTTTTTAAGAGTTGTTTAGGAACCAATTTTTCTTTTTGACTTTTTTATTTTATTCATCATCTTTGTTTATTGTCTCAACTCCACTGTATATCTATGCTTAGTTGCCCCTTTTTACCACACGTCCATACCTGCATAATCTTTACATCAGAAGTATTTTGCTTTTTTTTTAAGAATAAACTCCTAATTTTTTTTGTCACCTTTACATTGTTACTTGTGCATTAGTCAAATTTTGAAGATATAAAAAATTTATATTTATTATATAATAGAAAATAATGAGGTAGATGGGAATATAAATTATTTACTTTATTCACTATTTGAAATTGTAAGTTTCTTTCTATAAAAATCCTTAAAATGATAAGAATGTGGTTGCTGTTATTTATTTCTTTGAATTATATAATTGATTGATTGGAGTAATATTAAATTATTTGGATGAAATACATGAATGATTTGCTTGGTTCTCTCCCTCGCTCCTTCTTATTTAAATAAAGATAGTATAGAGTAGAATCTCTAACCTNGAAAGTCTTATGGCTAGACCTAGGCTACTGAAGAAGTTTTCTAGACCTCAACCAAAAGTGAGGTCAACAAGTCCTTATGGTACATTTGCTTTAAGAAGAATGTCTTTTGGTTTATGTAATGCACCTGCTACATTTCAAAGATGTATAATAGCTATTTTTTGTGGTTTAATTGAAAAAGAAGTTGAGATTTTATGGATAATTTTTAGTGTTTGAAACTTCATTTGACTCATGTCTAGAACATCTATTAAAAGTCTTAAGTGCTATGAAAAAAAAAATAATCCTTAATTTGGAAAAATGTCAATTTATGGTAGCAGAAGGAATAGTTTTTGAACATCAAAATTTTAGAAAATGGTATGGAAGTAGACCCTGCAAAAATTCAAGTGATTACTAATTTACCTTACCCGACAAGTGTAAGAGAAATTAGGAGTTTCTTAGGACATGTTGGATTTTACAGGCGATAAATTAAAGACTTTTTAAAAATTGCTAAGTCTCTGTGCCATTTACCTAAAAAAGATGTAACTTTTAAATTTGGTGATGAGTGCCTAAAAGCTTTTGAATTATTAAAAGAAAAAGTAGTCACTGCACCAATTATTATTGCACTGGATTGGGTAAAATCTTTTGAATTAATGTGTGATGCTAGTGATTATGCTATTAGAGCTATTTTATCACAAAAGCATGATAAGATTTTCAAAGTTATCTACTATTCTAGTAGAACTCTTAATGAAGCACAAATTAATTATACAACAACTAAAAAAGAGTTATTAGCTGTAGTATATGCTTTTGATAAATTTAGATCATACTTAATTGGAACTAAATGTATTGTGCATATAGACCATTCTGTTATTAAGCATTTAATGAAAAAGAAGGATGCAAAGCCTAATTGATATGATGGGTTCTTCTTTTCCAAGAATTTTACTTTGAAAAAGTAGATAGAAAGGGAGCTGAGAATCAAATTGATGATCATCTGTCCAATCTTGAATTAAGAAAACCACTCTATTTTGAAAAAGAGATTAATGAACATTTTCTAGAAGAAATCTTTTTCAATATTAATGAGTGGTGTTTTCCATGGTATGCAGACATTGTGAACTTTATTGTTAGTTATATTATACCCTATGGAATGACATACCAATAGAAGAGGAACTTTTTATCTCAAGCTAAGAATTATTTTTTGGATGACCCATTTTTATATAAACAAGGGGAGGATCTTATTATTCAAAAATGTGTCTTTAGAAGAAACTTATGAAATTATCCAAAAATTTAATTCTGATTTTGGGGGACATTTTGGTGTTGATAAAACAACATACAAAATTTTACAATCTGGACTTTATTGACCTACAATCTTTAGAGATGTTAATGCTTATATCAAAACTTGTGATCAATGTCAATGAGTGAGCAATATTTTTAGTAGGAATGAGATGCCCCTCAATTATGTGTTAGAAGTTGAGATATTTGATGTTTGAGAATTAGATTTCATGGGACCATTTATACTATCTTTCAAAATTTTATATATGTTGTTAACAATAGATTATGTATCCAAATGGATAAAAGTTATTTTTTTACCTCGATGTGATGTTTAAAGTGTCACAAAGTTTTTAAGAATGAATATATTTTGTAGATTTAGGATGCTGAGAGTGATCATAACTAACAGGGGAAGTCATTTTAGAAATGCGATAATAGAGAAATTATTCAAGAAATATCATATTAACCATCGAATTGCTACTGCTTATCATCCTCAGACAAGTGGTTTGACTGAATTATCCAATCGTGAGAATAAAAGAATATTAGAAAAATTTGTAAATCCAAATAAAATGGATTGGTGAGCTAAACTTGACTATGCTTTGTGGGCATATAGAACAGCATACAAAACTCTTATAGGAATGCCCCCATACATGTTATTATTTAGGAAAGCGTGTCACTTACCAGTTGAACTTGAGCATAAAACATTTTGGGTGATTAAGGAATTTCATTATAATTTGAAAGATGCTGATGAGAAAAAATTATTGCAAATAAATGAGCTTGAAGAAATAAGGAATGAATCTTATGAAAGTGCTAAGATTTACAAAGAAAAGATGAAGATGTGGCATGATCGATGGATTCTGACTAAAAATTTTCAGACAAGGTAACAAGTTTTGCTTTATAATAAAAGGCTAAGATTATTTCCAAGCAAACTTAAGTCCAAGTGGATGGGCCCATTTGTTGTGATGAAATTTTGTCCTTATGGAGTTGTGGAAGTTAAAGATCCTAATGGAGTTGTGGATATTAAAGATCCTAAGACTAATAAAGTATTCAAAGTGAGTGGTCACAGGCTGAAACCCTACTTTTAGGTGACCAACTTAAATTAAATGATTTTTTTATGTTGGTTCAACTAGAATAAGCACTGGTTACGTCGGGCTGATGACGTAAAACCAAGCGTGTTTTTTTTTTTTGTATTATTATGTTGTTGTGCATGATTTAGAAAATTATGGTAGTATTTTGATTTTATATTAAGTTGGTAATAATTTTAAGACCTTTAAAGATGACTAAGACATGTTAGAACGAATGTTTGGATGTTAAGTTGACCTGTGCTAAATTGAACACTGTCGCTTAAGTGCTAAGATCCGGCGCTTTAGCGCGACAGTTAAAAAACATGTGTGAATCTTGATTTCTAGAAGCTCTAAATTGTAAATTGGTTGGCTTGAATGTGTAAGAGCAGTTCTAACCATGCCTAGGAGATATAGAGGAGTTTTATGCCTATAAATAAAGGTGGTATGAGTAGAAATCTCACGACACCTTCATTTAACCCTAAATTCTAAGTGAAAAAGAGAGAATCTTGGAAAAATGTCATCTTGGGAGAGTCATTTGAAGAAGAAGGAGGAAGTAATGAGAAAGAAGTTTATTATTCAGAGTGTGCAAGAGATGTATAATTATTTTCTAGCCATTAATTTTGAAGGAATAGTGGAGAAGATCACTAAGATTGAGGCTAACGTGGCTTCAATTGAAGCAAAAGTGATGGAAGCTAACGCACATCTAGATAACTAAAGATGCAATTTAGCCATACCAGTTTAATAGAAGAAGCAGACAAAGTCATGTATCTGAAGAACAAATGGATTGAAGAAGATTCAACTAGAGTTATTAACCATCATCTGTTCTTTCATATATACATTCCAAATGTTGAAGGAGAAACTAACGATAGGCCAGAATTTGTTTCATCAACTAGAGAATGGAATTAAGTTTGTGATTAAGTTCTTCGTTTAGTGTTTTGAGTGTTTAATGTAGTTTGTTAATGTTAAGAGTGTTATAAAGTGTTTTTATGTGTTAAGTTTGTTTAGAGTCTGTGTTAGGAATTTTCTCTTCCAAGACTATTTGGATTTAGAATTTATGCATTTAAAAATGTTTGCAATCATTTGTGAATGAATGTAAATGCTCTATTTGTGAAAAATTTTGTCTTTAGTGGTGAATCAAATTAGCTTAAATTGGTGAAATTTTGAGTTAGAAGAATGCAAAAGGGAAGAAAATTGTATATAGAATGTTTTTGACTCAAGCGAGTGCATTTCACTTAAATGGAAAAAAAATTGTCCACTTGTGCCTAAGCACCAAATCCCTTATTTAATCACTGACTAAACCGATAAACTAGCGCCTAAGCTCCGAACAATTCATGCTTAAGCGTCAGTTTGCGAAAACTGGTTCGCGAATAGTTTTAAGAGAATTTTGGGTCTGAAAATCTCTATTTTTTCCCTAACTTCATCTTCTACCTTCAGTTTTTTGCAATCTCTAGGCTAGGGCATCGCCTATTTTGAAGATTTCTTGGTGGATTCAAGCCAAATTTGTTAAATTTGATCTTCTTGAAATAAGAGCTTCACTTCTATGCAAAAATTTGTGATTTTTAGCATGTATTTTGAGCACATTCATAATCTACCCAAAAATCACTATTCATGGTGAAAATTTTGGAAAAATTGATGGAAAATGCATAGAATTGTTAGTTTAAGCTTTTAAGAGTTGTGTTTTATGATTTGGAGTTGATTGTGGGATTTATTTTGAATTTTATACATTTTTTTTAGAAAATGGAACCAAGAATGACGAGAAGCAAAGAAAAAACTCCATTTGATTCGAGTAAATTTGTTAGTTCGAGAGCTGAGGAACGGTACAGTGGTGCTTTACATATAAGGAAGTTGATTGTTGGGCGATACTTCAAAAGTTCAAAAGGAGCCATTGAAGAGTTGATTGTTAGCCTCCAGTGAGAGTGGTTATGTTATTTTTCTGTTGTCATCGTGATCTCTGTTGTGTGAGAGTCTATGTGAACATCTCGGAGGCTGATGAAGAAGGAGTCATAGTGTAGGGGAAGACATTACCAATTTCTCCTGAGGTAATTAATCAGTTTTACCATCTGCCTCCTAATACTTTGCGTTTTTATGCAAACTATAGTCCTACTGAGGAGGTGTTAGAAGAGATTATATCATTTTTAACTGATGAGAGAGGATTATGGAAGATTACAAATGAAAGAAGAGTGAATTTTTCTGCCTCAAAGTTGGATGTTAATGCCAAGGCATGACATTATTTTATTTCTACTTGTCTACTTCCAACAAATCTTTTGAGTGATGTCACTCGAGAGAGAGGAACCCTTAACTACTGTATTCATCAGTCCAAGCTGATTGATAATGGAGGATTGATTTATGGAGTTATTACCAGTTCTGTTATTGCTGCTACTACAACAAGTTTGGGATTTGCATACTTAATCTTTTCGTTATGTGAGTAGGCTGGTGTTAGATATGAGAGTTGGGAGGAGATCTTATAGCCACTGAAGCCCATTACTAGTGTAAATGTGAAGACTTATTCACACAATTATCTTTTTGGTTGGAAGGGTGGATTCTCCAGTAGTTCTGCTGCCTCCACTTCACGAGCCTCTAATTCACATGCTTCTACATCACGGGGTCAAAGTTTTGGTTCTGATACTCAATCACAGCTTATGGCAAGAATCTTGAATAATGTTATTTATACCAATGAAAAAGTGGCAAATTTAGAGCAATTTTGTTGAGCATATGGATGGGTATATGAAAAGAAGTGATTATGAGAAGAAGTGATTATGAGGAGGAGTACAAAACGGCTATGGAGCATCTCAATAGAGGTAACTATGATGTAGTATTTCTTCAGTACCCTAGATATTCACCGTATGAGTCTACTGCTGCTTAGAGTAATGATGATAGTGAGGAGGAAGATGATGCTTAGTTCGATTTATAGTTCCATTTTTTGTTTTTATGTTATTTTTTGTTTATGTATTGTTATGAACTTTTGATGGTACGGGTATTCTGTACTTTGTTGTTTACAGTTGAGATTGTTAGTTTTAGTTGTTGTGTTTTGTTTAGTACACCTATTGTAATGTATTTGGATTTTTGTGTGTAGTTAGTATGTTTGAGTGGTACTAGTTGTGTTTATTGTGTTGTTTTGTTGTATTTAGTAAGTGTTTGTTGAACTTAATTCTAAAATCTTAGAAAGGTTTAGAATTAGCTAACTCCTTACTTAAAACTGAATGTATAAATTTTTAAATTTACTAAGAGTTGTTTTTCTTGATACGCTACAGTGTCAGGTAAGCATCTCATCTTTGTCCTTGGGATTATAGGAATATCTCCATAATAGGTGATTTGTAAGATCTTCGAACCCAGTCTCGACTTAACCGGTCGACGACCAGGGGTCCTGGTGGTAGTATAATCAGTAGTAATCACTGTTGTATCAACTATGTTCCCTAAACAAAACCAAACGGGGATGCAAGTAGGTGGCACTCCAGTTGTTTTGCGAGATTGTCTATAGGATTTGATTCCCTTCAAAATTTCCTTTTTCATGCAAGGAGAAATTGCATCTCCCACTCATTTAAGTAACTCGCTAACCAAACATCCTTCTTTGGTAGCAAGCTTTCTGAAAACTACACTAACTCGAGTGATAGGAGTGAACTTCTTTCTCTCCTCGCTATGTCCATGAAGTGATGGTAATGCGGCAGTGATCCTTTGGATACTCTCATATTTCTTGGTATCTATCAGAGGGTGGAATCTACTACCTTGCAAGAGTGGATAAAGTTTCGGTAACACTTCTTCAACTTGATGAGGCTCCTCCTCAACGGGTGTCTTCTTGGGAGCCTAGGCTTTAATGGCCCTCTGAACGTTTCTGTTACGGTTCCTCCTTTGAGTTTGAATCAGCAGTACAGTCTTCAAACTCAATCCGATTTCAAACACAAGTAGTGGGACAATTAATCCCTAAGTCAGATCCTTAATAATCATCACTTCTTTCCCCTTAGCAGCAGCGGGGCTAATAGGTTTGGTGGGTTCCACGACGGCAGTAGTTTTAGACTTCTTTCAAGTAGGGAAGTCTTGAAGGCAATTCAGGTTTAATTCTGCAGATGGCTCCTGTACTTCTGGAGCGGCGATCTTCATTACCACGAATGGGGCTTTTCCGAGAATGACCTCGAGATCTTCAAATCCTGCCCCAAACTTGATGGTGGGAGCGACGTTACGGGTGCTACGGTCCTTTGGCAGGTTGCAGGAAAAGGTTAGTGTTGGGTAAGCCATTGCAGCGGGCTTGAAGACAGAAAGTTTTCAGGGTTAGCTATATGGCCAAAAACATTGTAATTTTTAGTGCAAGCACTGAAAGTAGAGGTTGATCTGTAGACCAGGCGGGTCTTAATTCATGGGTATTTTGAAATCTTGTTTTAAAATCTAATTAATGTAAGAAAATTTCAAAGTGCGTGCAGCACAACACGATTTGATTTAATTTGCGGAATAGTAAATCAAATTTGGAAGGGAGATGTGAAATAATTTAGGACCCAGTGTGGGACCCATTTAGTGGCAGAAAATGCCCAGGTGGAACTAGTCCACCGACACACCTATTGGGGGTCCGACCCCACATGAAAATTTAGAGATTCCTTAATGGCCTTCTGAACCCCTCTGTTCAAAGATGGTTGAACAGCTAGTCCTGAAGTCCAGAGAGTTGGGTGTAACTTCCCAAGACAGAAATGGGTAAAGTATGCCAATAAAAGAAAGGGTAATTTGGTCCAAGAGGGATATGANTTATTATGCAAATTGTTGTATACATTTATATTAGTGAGTGTGCTAATTGATCTTAATATTTACCCACCAAGTTATCTTTCGATCCTTCAGTATGTTACTAGGTAGCTGTTCCATTTCTTTTTCCACAGCTGAATATGATCTATTATTTTGTTCCTTTATGCTTGCTGACATGGTATTTTTGTTAACAATTTTGCTTATGAAATTGCAGACATGCCCTCTTCTGCTCCGAGTTTTCACTAAGGTATATGGATAAATTCAAATTCTATATGGAGAAAGGAGTATTATCAGTAGGCTTGATTTTTTTTCTTTTTGTTGATCTTTGATTCTTTCTCTTTGAGGTCTTTAGAGATGCTAGGGATAACTTTATTTATGAATTACCACTAATTTCTGGACTTAATATTTCGTTCTGAAGCATAAATGGAATTTGGATAAATTTCATAATTTTTTTCTGATTGGTCAACAAATTGTGTTGAAATCTAGATCCCCTTTTTTTAACGAAAGACTCTGCCCTTTATGTCATGCATTCCTGGCCCATGCAATTAGTTCCCTAAACCTGTGAATTTTATTCCATCTCAAGTTCATATTTTTGTACTGTAACTTATTTTCATTTTTAGAATCAAATATTAAAAATATAATTAGGTCTTGAACGGGGCAGAAGTTTGCAAGTGTCT
>JXCR01123633.1:0-10550 GCA_002079205.1 Phalaenopsis hybrid cultivar | reverse complement strand
TTTGGCTTTATTTACTTGTATACCCAAATCCATTTTCTATAAAAGGACTCAGGGCTTATAAGTGATGTATAGTGAGAAGTGTAGAAGTTGTAACCCCGAGTCTTTTTCTCTCTCCTTTGGTGCTAGTGAAACTTCCTTTCCCATGGACGTAGGTGAATCATCTTTCTCTTACAATTTTTTTGTTCAAAACTTAGATAATGTGCAAGTTTTAAATTCAATCCAAAAAGTCTTATTTATTTCTAGTTAAAAAANAATGAAAAAACAAATAACACACTACCTATCAAAATAAAATATGAAATTAAGAAAGTAACAACAAGAATCCCACTCCCAATTCAACATAAAAATGTAGTAACAATTGTTAAGATTATGATTTATAAAAACAAAAACTCTGTCACTCTCATGATGCAACAGGTCTTTAGTAGAACTATCATTATGGTGAGTTATTTTATCTCCTTCATTACCCTCTCTTGCGGCTACAAGTGTGAGCAACATTAGAGGGGAATGTGATGTGAGATTGGGAGTCGAGGAGGTGCATGTGATTCCCGTTCTAGATTATGTTTGCATCAAGTTTATGTTTAGAAAGATAACCGAATAGGATTTATTTTACATAATAAACATATAAATTAAAATTTTTAAACAACTAAAACATAGTTTTAGGCTTATGTTAAAGCGTACTCTTCATTAGACCAAGCTAAGGCATACACTTATTACGCCAAGGTGAGAAATACATTACGTTTAAAAAAAAAACCCCTACAATAAGGTCACATTGAAACACACATCTTATCGGGCAATTTTAAATAATGATTGAGATTGTAGGGTATAAAGCGCTGACAAAATCCCAAAATTGATGAAAATTTTAGAGATAAGATGATTCTTTCAAGACAATTATCATAAGAACAACATGAATATGGTTAATACTTGTACTCCTCAAATTGGATAAGAAGAAAATTGAAATAACTAATTCCGTGGATAATAATTTTGCACCCACATCAAATAAAGTTCATCAACAAGAATATACACTAGGACAAGTGTATACGTGTCGGCGTTATTTTTGAAAAGATATGAAAAGGAGGTGATTTTTATAAAATATGAAAATGATTTTAATGTAAATATGATTTTTGAAAATAGTATTTTAAACTAAAAATAGATGAAACCAAACGAGTCTCACATTTTGGATAGTTTGAATGACTGATCACAATACCACAAGTAACAAACGTATCCCGAAAAATAAACATATCACTTATAATAAACTCAATCACCTAAACTAAAGAAATTTGTGACATCCGTTTGGTCTGCAAAATATTTTATAAATGGCCGGCAAGTTCCCCTACCTAATATAAGGATTAGATAAAGTTTATTTTACCTGGGTTCCAAGTTCCCTATAGAGGCAAACTCCTATAGTTAATTACATCTTAAATGACCGGGATCACTTAAAAAGACTCTTGATTAAGATCAGTGGTTTTACTTTCCAGATTTCAAAGTTTAGGTTTCCAAGGTTGAACACTGAAAAATCAAATGGGAGTGGCTCAAATATGAACAATTATTTTAAGGAATCCAAATGAATAAAGAGTAGGGGATATCCCAAATCCAGGGGAAACCCTGGTGATTTCCTAACTATCCTATTGTTTAGTTTTATGTCTTTGAAATAATGTTATTCAATGTTTAATCCTGCAAATTCTTTTTAAAATTTAGGACTTACATTCGCACGATATATGATTGTGCAAGTAACCTAAAAAGATATAGAGGATGTACACCGTACCTTATGGTAACCTAGAAATTCTAAAGTGTTAGGACTTATAATTGCACAACAGGGTTATGCAAAAGCTTAAATGTGATATGTGAGGATTTATATTGCGTTTAAACAAACTACCTTGAAATCCTATAGGTTGTTATTTAAACTAAGGAAAGTGCTCAGTGATGTGAATTTGTTTTGATGTTGCAGATCGTCTCGAAGTTGTTCCTCATCGTGCTGCCCACGGTGTTTGCTCCGAGCTCCCTGCATAGCACCTTTGAGTCCGATATTAATTTTAAAGGTACGTGTAATTGTTTACTCAACAATCTGCTACTGGGCACTCCTATGAAACTAACTACTGGTCTCCTATGCTAAGATATAGTGTGTAACAGAATAATAAAACATGCAGTATGAAGAAAAGAATAGTAGAATGTACANGCATAGCACCTTTGAGTCCGATATTAATTTTAAAGGTACGTGTAATTGTTTACTCAACAATCTGCTACTGGGTACTCCTATGAAACTAATTATTGGTCTCCTATGCTAAGATATAGTGTGTAACAGAACAATAAAACATGCAGTATGAAGAAAAGAATAGTAGAATGTACTGTAAAGAAAAAGAACAGGATAGTATGTTGTGAAGTAAAATGTTGTAATGTAAATCAAATCTGTATATCTGGGAGGTCTGCTGCTCCTTTAAACAAGCTAATATTTACTGTATAAATAAAAGAAACATTTACTGGAAAACTCAAGAAAATCGACAAATGACCCATAAGAAAAACTCGGGAAAATTAACAAATGACAATTCCAAGAAAATTATCAAAATCACGAGAAGATCCCGGAAAAAAGGACTGCGAGTGCTTTGCCCAAAAACTCCAATAAAACATACGAAAACCCCTAAAAGAGGGGGCCGCAAGCACTCGAGTTGGGGCTAGGCTCAAATATAATATATTTGTACTAGAGGGACGTCGAAGGCTACTATCGGTCACCCGAATGTATAGAACCCACCACTCAACTAGAAGGATGTTCTACTAAACCTAACTTAGGAGGGTACTCCTTAGCCCGGTATTGGTAATCAACAAGTGGACAATTAAGTTGTAATATATTTTAAAAAAAATTATATTTTAGCATAAACGTGGATTCCAGACATACAAAAGGAAGTTGTATCAATTTTATAGTAAAATATTTTTTACAAATATTGTATATGTTCTTATCATGCTCTGTTTTTATCAGTTTTAAAAAGTATAGTTGTCCACGAGTCGATCACGTCGTCAGGCGTAGGACAACCAACTAAGAAGGTACGAGTCCCCCGCTAGTCTTGTGTCGGTGAATGATACCGTCATCCTACAGTTTATCAGGTCCCAAGATTTAGTCTTGATGTCGTGAAATGGAATATCATTCTGCTCTACCACCGGCGTGCCTTTGTCATCATCGCCCTAAGCCCCAAAACAAAACCAACATACTTGCGACCTTGCTTGATGGTTTCATATATAATAAAATACTATATATGGTCACTTATGTGTCAGACATAAACACTGAAAACCGAACCAAGAAGCAAAAAAAAAGAATAAAAATAAGGATGAGCGAGAAGAGGAACTGATCCACCCAAAAGATCGAAAGGGTGAAGGGTGGAGCAAACCTCAAAACTGCGACCAAAAGACCTGAAAAAGAAAGCCCAAGATCCTGGAATCAATCCAATAAGGATATTATTTTCTCAAATTTTATAAATGGATCAACTCAAGAAGGGTATCCCTTCCAAATCTTGTTTCGAACAGTTCAAAACTAGCCCGCATCCATATGATAATTGTATAAACAACTCTAGCATCACTTACATAATCACACACCCAAGCCTGTGGCATTTTTTAATACTAAATCTCTGAATACTTTCCGAATTTAAATTTCACTAGTTTTCAAATCCCTTCATGGATCCGGTTCATACCAATTTCATACTTTCCCGAAAAGAAGTTCTAAGAAACTTTCAAATTTCACAAACCGAACAAAAAAGGTGTAATTTTCAAACGACTGCTATCTAAACTCCAAAAACCTGCATGTCACATCAAAATGCCACTGCTAATAGCCTCAAAATCGCAACTCAAAACATCTTATAAAAAAAATATACTTCAAAGGCTCAAAAACTGCAGCTTAAAAAAAACTTAAAAAATCACGGTTAAACATTATCAAATAAAGCCTCAAACTGCAGCTACNACCAAACATATAGATATTGACATGCATTTCATCTCTGAAAAGGTTAATAAAAGGGTTGTCCAGCTAAACTATATCCCAACTCAGTACCAAGTTGCGTACATTCTTATCAAAGCTCTTCCTAAACATCACTTTAGTGATCTCAACAAGAAGTTTGGAATGACAAACACAACCCAACTCGAGAGGGAGTGTTGACATGCATATAAATGTGGACCACATAGGCTCACTCACAATTTAAGAAACTATAAGTCCATTGCTACATTTAAGGGGGAGAAAATTTTCTCCCTTGATTATCCATTTTCGTGTTATTTTATATTTCTTTCCTTCTCAATATGATGCTTTGAATTTCCCTCTAATAATGTTAGGGTTAGTCTGAGATGTATATATTTGTCATTTGCTTGATGAGAAAATTAAAGAATTTTTTCCTCTAAGAAAGTGCCAATTACAAATTCCACAAAAAAAAAAAAAAAAAATGAAAAAACAAATAACACACTACCTATCAAAATAAAATATGAAATTAAGAAAGTAACAACAAGAATCCCACTCCCAATTCAACATAAAAATGTAGTAACAATTGTTAAGATTATGATTTATAAAAACAAAAACTCTGTCACTCTCATGATGCAACAGGTCTTTAGTAGAACTATCATTATGGTGAGTTATTTTATCTCCTTCATTACCCTCTCTTGCGGCTACAAGTGTGAGCAACATTAGAGGGGAATGTGATGTGAGATTGGGAGTCGAGGAGGTGCATGTGATTCCCGTTCTAGATTATGTTTGCATCAAGTTTATGTTTAGAAAGATAACCGAATAGGATTTATTTTACATAATAAACATATAAATTAAAATTTTTAAACAACTAAAACATAGTTTTAGGCTTATGTTAAAGCGTACTCTTCATTAGACCAAGCTAAGGCATACACTTATTACGCCAAGGTGAGAAATACATTACGTTTAAAAAAAAAACCCCTACAATAAGGTCACATTGAAACACACATCTTATCGGGCAATTTTAAATAATGATTGAGATTGTAGGGTATAAAGCGCTGACAAAATCCCAAAATTGATGAAAATTTTAGAGATAAGATGATTCTTTCAAGACAATTATCATAAGAACAACATGAATATGGTTAATACTTGTACTCCTCAAATTGGATAAGAAGAAAATTGAAATAACTAATTCCGTGGATAATAATTTTGCACCCACATCAAATAAAGTTCATCAACAAGAATATACACTAGGACAAGTGTATACGTGTCGGCGTTATTTTTGAAAAGATATGAAAAGGAGGTGATTTTTATAAAATATGAAAATGATTTTAATGTAAATATGATTTTTGAAAATAGTATTTTAAACTAAAAATAGATGAAACCAAACGAGTCTCACATTTTGGATAGTTTGAATGACTGATCACAATACCACAAGTAACAAACTTATCCCGAAAAATAAACATATCACTTATAATAAACTCAATCACCTAAACTAAAGAAATTTGTGACATCCGTTTGGTCTGCAAAATATTTTATAAATGGCCGGCAAGTTCCCCTACCTAATATAAGGATTAGATAAAGTTTATTTTACCTGGGTTCCAAGTTCCCTATAGAGGCAAACTCCTATAGTTAATTACATCTTAAATGACCGGGATCACTTAAAAAGACTCTTGATTAAGATCAGTGGTTTTACTTTCCAGATTTCAAAGTTTAGGTTTCCAAGGTTGAACACTGAAAAATCAAATGGGAGTGGCTCAAATATGAACAATTATTTTAAGGAATCCAAATGAATAAAGAGTAGGGGATATCCCAAATCCAGGGGAAACCCTGGTGATTTCCTAACTATCCTATTGTTTAGTTTTATGTCTTTGAAATAATGTTATTCAATGTTTAATCCTGCAAATTCTTTTTAAAATTTAGGACTTACATTCGCACGATATATGATTGTGCAAGTAACCTAAAAAGATATAGAGGATGTACACCGTACCTTATGGTAACCTAGAAATTCTAAAGTGTTAGGACTTATAATTGCACAACAGGGTTATGCAAAAGCTTAAATGTGATATGTGAGGATTTATATTGCGTTTAAACAAACTACCTTGAAATCCTATAGGTTGTTATTTAAACTAAGGAAAGTGCTCAGTGATGTGAATTTGTTTTGATGTTGCAGATCGTCTCGAAGTTGTTCCTCATCGTGCTGCCCACGGTGTTTGCTCCGAGCTCCCTGCATAGCACCTTTGAGTCCGATATTAATTTTAAAGGTACGTGTAATTGTTTACTCAACAATCTGCTACTGGGCACTCCTATGAAACTAATTACTGGTCTCCTATGCTAAGATATAGTGTGTAACAGAATAATAAAACATGCAGTATGAAGAAAAGAATAGTAGAATGTACAGTAAAGAAAAAGAACAGGATAGTATGTTGTGAAGTAAAATGTTGTAATGTAAATCAAATCTGTATATCTGGGAGGTCTGCTGCTCCTTTAAACAAGCTAATATTTACTGTATAAATAAAAGAAACATTTACTGGAAAACTCAAGAAAATCGACAAATGACCCATAAGAAAAACTCGGGAAAATTAACAAATGACAATTCCAAGAAAATTATCAAAATCACGAGAAGATCCCGGAAAAAAGGACTGCGAGTGCTTTGCCCAAAAACTCCAATAAAACACGAAAACCCCTAAAAGAGGGGGCCGCAAGCACTCGAGTTGGGGCTAGGCTCAAATATAATATATTTGTACTAGAGGGACGTCGAAGGCTACTATCGGTCACCCGAATGTATAGAACCCACCACTCAACTAGAAGGATGTTCTACTAAACCTAACTTAGGAGGGTACTCCTTAGCCCGGTATTGGTAATCAACAAGTGGACAATTAAGTTGTAATATATTTTAAAAAAAATTATATTTTAGCATAAACGTGGATTCCAGACATACAAAAGGAAGTTGTATCAATTTTATAGTAAAATATTTTTTACAAATATTGTATATGTTCTTATCATGCTCTGTTTTTATCAGTTTTAAAAAGTATAGTTGTCCACGAGTCGATCACGTCGTCAGGCGTAGGACAACCAACTAAGAAGGTACGAGTCCCCCGCTAGTCTTGTGTCGGTGAATGATACTGTCATCCTACAGTTTATCAGGTCCCAAGATTTAGTCTTGATGTCGTGAAATGGAATATCATTCTGCTCTACCACCGGCGTGCCTTTGTCATCATCGCCCTAAGCCCCAAAACAAAACCAACATACTTGCGACCTTGCTTGATGGTTTCATATATAATAAAATACTATATATGGTCACTTATGTGTCAGACATAAACACTGAAAACCGAACCAAGAAGCAAAAAAAAAGAATAAAAATAAGGATGAGCGAGAAGAGGAACTGATCCACCCAAAAGATCGAAAGGGTGAAGGGTGGAGCAAACCTCAAAACTGCGACCAAAAGACCTGAAAAAGAAAGCCCAAGATCCTGGAATCAATCCAATAAGGATATTATTTTCTCAAATTTTATAAATGGATCAACTCAAGAAGGGTATCCCTTCCAAATCTTGTTTCGAACAGTTCAAAACTAGCCCGCATCCATATGATAATTGTATAAACAACTCTAGCATCACTTACATAATCACACACCCAAGCCTGTGGCATTTTTTAATACTAAATCTCTGAATACTTTCCGAATTTAAATTTCACTAGTTTTCAAATCCCTTCATGGATCCGGTTCATACCAATTTCATACTTTCCCGAAAAGAAGTTCTAAGAAACTTTCAAATTTCACAAACCGAACAAAAAAGGTGTAATTTTCAAACGACTGCTATCTAAACTCCAAAAACCTGCATGTCACATCAAAATGCCACTGCTAATAGCCTCAAAATCGCAACTCAAAACATCTTATAAAAAAAATATACTTCAAAGGCTCAAAAACTGCAGCTTAAAAAAAACTTAAAAAATTACGGTTAAACATTATCAAATAAAGCCTCAAACTGCAGCTACCAACTCCCAAAAAAAAAAAATGCAGCCAAATATTACCAAATAAAGCCTCCAACTATGGCTTGAAGCCGTAGCCAAACACGCCTCAAAGCTGTCTCAAACATCTAAAAGATCATCTTGTGGAAAAAGAGCACTTGAATTCTTTAAGCAACAGGGAATTGAAGTGTTTCACCTCACAAACATTAAAGCCATTTAATTCCACCTTCAATCAAAAGTTTCCAATGAGATATAAACCCAACACCACATAGAGGAACCCAAACAGATGCTCTCGGGTAGGAGCAGCAGAAGGAGCCACCAACCACACTCAATCACAAAGGAGCCACAGGAGAAGGCTCACGGCCAGGGCAGCAAGAAGAGAGAGAGAGAGAGTCAAGCCCAAACCAACCACGGCACAAACCAAGGAACCACAACAGGAAGGCTCACGGCCAGGGGCAGCAAGGAGAAAACCAAGCCCAAATTCAACACAAAGGAGCCACAGGAGAAGGCTCACGGCCAGGGACAGCAGCACATAAAAAACCACCATCCTCATTCAACATAAAATAGCCACAGGAGAAGGCTCACGGCCAGGGACAGCAAAGAGAAATCACTAACCCATAGGAAAGCTCACAACCGAAAGGCTCAAGGCCAGGGGCAACAGAGAGGGACAACCAAGAGGGACGACCAACCCCTAAAATAAGCCCACGGGTAGGGACAAGAAAGAGAACAGCCTATCCCAAAACAAGCTCACGGCCAGGAACCACAAAGAGCAGCCCAGCCCCAAAAACAAGCTCATACCTAGGGACCACAAAGAGAGCAGCCCAGCCCAAAAAAAAAAAACTCACGGCCAGGGACAGTAAAGGAAAGCCACCACAGATATCACCATTATACTCCTTTGATATACATAAGAGAATGAATGGACAAACTCCCATAGACTATCTAGATTGAAGTCATTTTATTGAGCAAGACATGATAGTGAATTGATCCATTTATATCAAACATTCACGTATAGAAGTAGATATTGAAATCATAAATTTTGGGATGACAAACTTGATTATTAATGACAAACCCTAGCGGTACATTATTTGGAGGAACTCCAACCCAGCCGAGCCCAACAAAAGGGGCAAACAGAATGACAACTTAAGCAAACCGAACCCAACAAGAAAGACAAAACAGGGAGCCGTAAAAGGTAAACCGAGCCCAACAATAATGGCAAGACAGATAACCATTAAAAGGTAAACCGAGCCCAACAAGAAGGACAACAGAAATAGAATTCCAGCCAAGATCACATCCAACAGATGGAAAAAAATGAATTTTCAGCTCAAATAAACCCAGCAAAAGAGAGTCAATAACTTAATATAATTTCCAGAAAACTGAGCCTAGCTTTAAGCCAAGCCGAGCCCAGTATAAGGGGAATCCCAATTAGATGCTTTCGGGTAGAAGTAGCCAGAGAAACCACCAACCCAAACCAACAACTTCCAATTCACGGGTAAGGACAACCAAAGAGGAAAAATTCATCAGCCAACAATACAAAAGGAGCCATGGGAGAGGGCTCACAGCCAGGAATAGTTAAAAGGGAAATCGCCAACCATTTAGAATACAAATTCCCTAACTCAACAGGAAAGATTTCAAACGAAAGGTTCCAAACCAAGAAAAGCAACACAGGGCCACAAAGCAAGCCCAAAAAGCTTCAAAAATCTCATTTTTCCATTGAAGAAAACAAGAACAAAAGTAAACCTTCCTGAAATAAATTTTAAAAGCTCTTAAAGAGACAATATTTCTTCCAACATACGTTTCGAAAAGAGGGGCAATAACTGTAAGGAGCAAATAGCAAAAAAGGACTCAAAGCAACTACAATAAGTCCTAAAAACCAAACTTCAACTGTTTATGTATTCCAATCATAGAAGGCATCAAAGAAAGAACAAAAATCATTTCTCAAATATGTTCAACACAGGGCCAACCCGAAAGTAAGGCCTAACCCAATAGGTAACTAAAACCCAGCCGTCACGAGACAAGATCAGGCCCAACACAAGGGGCAAAAAAAGCTGAACCATTTCAAGGCAAAACCGGGCCCAAATCTCAGGCCAAACCAAGCCCAGGAAAGGGGCAAAAACAGTACAAAAATTTCAGCTAAAATTCAGCTCAGAAGGAGCCAAAACCGAGTCAACCAAATGGGGAAAATCTGTACATAAATTTCNAACCATTTCAAGGCAAAACCGGGCCCAAATCTCAGGCCAAACCAAGCCCAGGAAAGGGGCAAAAACAGTACAGAAATTTCAGCTAAAATTCAGCTCAGAAGGAGCCAAAACCGAGCCAACCAAATGGGGAAAATCTGTACATAAATTTTAGCATTTATTTGGACAGGAATAACAATAATAAAAAGCATCAATATTTCATTTTCATCATAAATTCTAGATGACCAAATATCATTTCAGAGTTCATAACTGTATCTTCCCAAGCATTTCGAGCAGAAAAGAAATGCAAGCAATTCTTTCCCTAAAATTACTTTTCCTTTAACAATAAATTGATTCAGCAGGGAGAAAATAAAGAAGGCTACAACTTTCAGCATACAAATATAGAAATAATAGAAGCATAAGAAAAAGATTTGCATGTGACAATGGATCCAAACATGCTTTCCCTAAACTGCTATTTCAACTAATCA
>JXCR01123627.1:6144-69939 GCA_002079205.1 Phalaenopsis hybrid cultivar | reverse complement strand
TATATATATATATATCTATATATATTTTTTATTTATAGAGGATTGGCTGGAGGCTATTATATGAGCTCCGGTCATCCCTCATGCGCCTAAAAATTCGAGTTCCATATCCTACACTCGAGGGGATTCGAACCCCAGACCAGAGCAGACTCACAACTGCCAAACAGATGCCCGACTAACTAATCTGAGTATGCGGCACACACACACACACACACATAGGCTGGCAGACATACATACATACATACATATTTTGGAATTGGGTGGTATGTGGACAAAAACGATGACGAATCAATGATTGATCTTGAAATAAAGATAGAATTTTTCCTTGTATTATAACTATTGTGGATAGCCTCAGCGGAAGGTTCTCTGGCATCCTGTGTAGAAATGCAAGGTTCTTATCAAATAAAGTGAATCATGCGAAGTTTAAATACATAATTCAGTGGTAGGTATGTAAATCTCCCATTTTTTTATTTTTAGATTTCATTTCTTTTTGTTTTTTGAGAGACGTGACGACGAATCAATAAATGATCTTGAGCTAAAAAAGTTGAAAGTTTTTCTTGTGCTGAAATTATCTAGGATGGCCTTGGGAAGGTTTCTCAGGCTAACCGCATAGACATGCAAGAATGTCATTGAATATGGTGAACTATTTGATGCTTAAATACATAAGATTTCATTGGTATGTATGTAAATCTCTCTTTTTTATTTTAGTTTTAGATTTTACTTCTTGTTTTTCATTTAGGGAATCGATGATGAAGCATCTATTGACTTTGAATTGAAGAAGGAATTTTTCTTTTTACTAAACTTATTTAGGATGGCCAGAGGGAGGTTTCACAGGTACCTTATCTAGACATGCATGGATGACACTGAATATGGTGAATCATGTGAAGTTTAAATTCTCATGAATTCAATGATACCTGTGTTTTATCTTTATTTTACATTAGATTTGATTTCTTGTTCTTCATTGAAGGAAGCGATGAAGAAGTGTCAATTGACCTTGCACTAGATACGGATTTTTTATTATTTATTATTTCATTTTTTTTATTATGTATTGAAACTTTTGCAAGGTTGCCATTTAATAGACTGAGCCATGTGAAGTTTAATTACGTGGGATTTCGGTGTTATGTATGAAAAGTCCTTTTTTAATTTTTTTTTATTCCATTTCTTGTTCTTTGAGGAAAGTAGTGATGAATAATTGATTGCGGTTAACTAAATATGGAAGCTTAATTACATAAGATTTTGGTAGTATGTATGTAAATGTCCCATTTTTAATTTCTTTTTTATTCCATTTTTGTGTTCTTTGGGGAAGCAATGCTGAATCATTGATTGAAGTTAACTAAAGATGGGATTTTTTGTTGTTTTTTTAACGATCCNTCTCAAGCGACACCTTGATACAATGCCTCAAGATGCTCTCCTCCTCTCTAACTCTATAGCTATTCTCTCCTCTTTTGTGATTATAAGATATCTTCCTCTTTCTCTCATAAGCCTCACACCCTTAAGATTTCTCTTTCTCCTAAGCCTCACACCCTCTCTATTTATAGAAGCAAGAGAGTGGTAGGTGGGAGGTAGGTGAGCGGTAGGTAAACGGTTGGTGAGATGTGGTAGGTGAGCGGTACCACATTACAAAAGTGCTCTTTTACCTTAGTTTATTATGTGGGTCAAAATAACAATTCTCCACCTTGACCCTCAATTGAGAAGCTTCGAAGTAAAGATTCCTTCCACCTGACCCCTGAGGTGCCCTCAGCCCTTTCTTGAGTCTGCTAAGTCCAAACAGTACATAGACTTAGCAATCACGGTTCTTCCGATAAGGGAGTATAATCCTTTTTTTCTGACTTCTTGTATGACGACACGAGGGTCTTTGGTTACTCTGATGCAATCATTCTCTGCCTTGAACGAGCATCTGCTTGACTCCAGCTTACCTAAAGAAATCAGATTTCTTTTGAGCTCTGGTAAGTACCTGACATTTTTCAATACTCGTTCAACTCCATCAAACATCCTTATCCTGGTTGATCCACTTTCAAGAACCCTGTGAGCTTTATTATCTCCCAGTAGAACATATCCATCATTTTCCTGTTGCAGTGTCTCGAACCAGACTTTGTGAGGACACATGTGGAAAGAACACCCTGAGTCGATGATCCATTCCTTACTGGATTCAGATTCTGTGATCACCAGGGCCTCAGCAGAATCGTAGTCATCAGAGGCTACGCTTGCTTCTCCTAATTCTTCTGGCTCTCCTTGGTACTTATGCTTCTTGTCTGGGCAGTTTCTTCTTGAAATGACCGTCTTTGTGACAATGATAACACTTGAAAGATCCCCTTGATGACTGATTCTCGCCATCCTTGTTTGACTTTGATCTATACTGACCATTTCTTGAATCTTTCCTGTCCGATCTTCCTCTGACAATAAGACTGTCTCCGCTAACTTCTTTGTCTCTTACTGGTTTAATAGTCTGCACCCTTCCATAGAGCATCACATCCTTGAAATGCTCGTACCTCTTAGGAATAAAGTTTAGCAACAACAGTGCTTTGTCCTCATCGTCCATCTTGACGTCGATGTTCTCAAGTTCATCGATGATCTTGTTGAATTCGTCGATCTGCTCTGAAACAAATTTGTCTTCATGTATTTTGAAGGAGTATAGGCACTGCTTCAGAAAGAGCCTATTAGCCAGAGACTTTGTCAAGTAGAGTACCTCGAGTTTGGCCCAAAGTGCTTGAGTCGTTGTCTCCCTCGACACCTCCCTCAGAACTTTGTCACCCAAGCTCAATATTATCAAACTGTGGGCCTTGTCCAATATGCCGATCTTCTCCTTCTAGGTCATGTCGGCCGGCAATGTCGCCGACCCTTGCAAGGCTTCTGCAACACCCTGCTGAACCAATAGAGCTCTCATATTTACTCTCCATAGACCAAACTCATTATTCCCGTTGAATTTCTCGATGTTGAATTTGGCTGAACCCATTACTGTGGCTAGGATTTCTTCCAATGAATTCTACCTGCTGCCCTTCCAAGAACTAGGCTTCTCCCCGTGAACTCCACTGCCTTCGCCAACCGAACAGAGAGCTCTGATCCTTTCTGACCGAGATCACACCTGTTCACCGGAGAAAACTTCATGCTCTGTGCTCGCANCATCTGAGCATCTAAATTACATAAAAATCTACACGTGGTTCACCTAGCTAAGATTGATGGAAGATACGGGCTTACTAATTTGATATGTGTATGTTAAAACTTGTTAATTTCATTTCATCAAAAGACTTGTATTATAGGGAGTTATTAATGATTAAAGTGCCAAAATAATCCCTTGCCTATTTACATGATGCTATTTTAGTCCCAGACTTTATGAAGTGCAAAATTAATCATCAAACTCTTTTCTACCTGTTTTAACATAAGTCAAATCTAAAACATCTACTTCCCCAATTGGTTCATCAAATGATCGACGTTTAATATGACCAAACCATTCAAGACAACTCTATCTAATTTTGTCTGCCATTGGAGCTAGTCCAACGCTTTCACAGATATATTCATTTTGCATTCTTTTTTGGTGTAAAGACACTAATCCATCTGAGCATTCTCATCTCAGCAACACTTAATTTTATGCTTCTTTTTAATAGGCCGACATTTTGCGCCATGAAGCATTGCAAGTCTCACCACCATCGTATTAAATTTTCTTTTATGTCTAAGTGGTACTTTTCTATCACACAGTAGACCCGATGCATTCCTCCACTTCAACTATCAGGGGCAGAACCATCATTACTGTTTAGGGCGGGCAAAATCATCAAGTATTGGGCAAGGGGGGGAGGAGTTGATTCCCGAGTTACATAAGAAAAAGCCCACCCCACACATAACCTGGTTTTGCCTCTGTCAACCATCCAACTTGAATTCTACTATTAACATCCACATCTGGATCACCATCACTTTGAAGAATAAACTCAAGATATTTAAAATATTCACTTCTTTTAACGACTTAATCACCCATTGTAAATTGAAGTGGTTGATGGTATGTTCAGAGGAAAGTTCAATCTTTTTTCCTAGCCAAATTTTAGTTCAAGATGGACCCGCTTATAAGATATGTATGTAAACTTTGGCGGATTGCTTCATTAAGAGGACATATTACAGCCACATTTACCTTTTTATGCTTGTCAGCCGTTGGGAGGGGCCATGCTAATCTTTTCTGTATTGTTTCAATTTTATTGGATGCTCTGAAGAAACTAGAGCCTGTTTATTATGGATCATTACACANCACATTTACCTTTTTATGCTTGTCAGCCGTTGGGAGGGGCCATGCTAATCTTTTCTGTATTGTTTCAATTTTGATGGATGCTCTGAAGAAACTAGAGCCTGTTTATTATGGATCATTACACGTGTTCCAAACTACATAAAATGTTGGCCACTCATTGCGGGGAGTTATAATAGAATCCTTTGAGGGCGACATTTGAAAAAAAAAAAAAAAAATGCTTGTTTTCATTATTTGGTTGGATGTAATCAGATGGATTGTTCTTTCTTCGGCAGTATCGACTTTAACGGCATCACAAGTTTTGCAAGGGCTTGAAATGGAATGTCATGGAGGATAGGCGGAAGCATGCATAGTCATTGGTGTTAATTGTCAGTTTTCTATTTCATTTTCATATTTTCCATCTTTATTTCATTTTAATTTGAAATGTTTNAATCCTTTGAGGGCGACATTTGAAAAAAAAAAAAAAAAACTGCTTGTTTTCATTATTTGGTTGGATGTAATCCGATGGATTGTTCTTTCTTTCTTCGGCAGTATCGACTTTAACGGCGTCACAAGTTTTGCAAGGGCTTGAAATGGAATGTCATGGAGGATACGTGGAAGCATGCATAGCCATTGGTGTTAATTGTCAGTTTTCTATTTCATTTTCATATCTTCCATGTCTATTTCATTGTAATTTGAAATGNGCGACATTTGAAAAAAAAAAAAAAAACTGCTTGTTTTCATTATTTGGTTGGATGTAATCAGATGGATTGTTCTTTCTTTCTTCGGCAGTATCGACTTTAACTGCGTCACAAGTTTTGCAAGGGCTTGAAATGGAATGTCATGGAGGATACGCGGAAGCATGCATAGCCATTGGTGTTAATTCTCAGTTTTCTATTTCATTTTCATATTTTCCATGTCTATTTCATTGTAATTTGAAATATTAGAGCAAGGCTATTTTCTCAAACATAATAATTATAATCATTTCTTAGTTCTTGAAATATTCTGTTTATTCTCTCTTCGAGTTTATTTTGTTTTGTTGACTTCTTTATTGTTCAACAAATGAATTTTTTCATCATAAATTTAGTGTTTTGTGATCTTACTGTTGCAAGAAGGCGGTGGTCTTTTGTGTAGAGGCATCCTACTGTAGCGATTCTTCTTAAGAGATTATATATACATGTATGTATGTATATGTATATGTATATGCATTTTTATATATACATGTATGTATGTATATGTATTTTTATATATATTTGTGTTGAATCTTATATTGATCGTTAGTATATGCAACTTGATAAAGATCCTGTTTTGTAGAGGAAATCTAGTAGAGAGAGATGGATGTAAGGCGCAAGAGAGGCCTTAGAGATTATCTATATGATATGTGGTTGTCTTTGGTCATATCCTCGCTAAAGCTGTGGTCTTGAAGGAGTCTTCTTCTAGCTGAATACTAGTGAATAGGGGGAGGTTTTCTACCTTTGGTGATTCTCATACTCATCCCTCCTTACTCGGGCTTGGTATTCAACATTTGGTACTCAACCTTCGTATTCGACGTTTCGTACTCAGCCTGTGAGTACTCGCCTGATTTCTGCTCGATCGTCTGATGCTCCGAGTTNTCTTAAGAGATTATATATACATGTATGTATGTATATGTATATGTATATGTATTTTTATATATATTTGTGTTGTATCCTTTTAGGACGTAGGGTATCGNAAACTCCCGAACAGGGAACTCCCCGAACCCTTCTCTGCGCGATCTCCACCTCTTCCCTCTGGCCGAGCTGCTGGCAAGACCGAAATCCTCTGTTGGCAGCCCTGTCGCAAGTTTTCGGCCCTCGCTCGATGACTGTTCCTCTTCCGTCTCGCCGAACCGCACAACCTGCCGTGCGAATCCAGTCGATCAAAGCTTCCATTGCTCACCGAATCTGTCGCGATTCGGCTGCCTGTGATGCGATCCGACTCCTCTGTTTGTGAATGTCAAACTCTTCTTCTTCGTCGCTGGCCGCGAACACCTTTACGCGGACGTCTCTAGCCAAGAAGTATAGATCTTCCCACAGACGACGCCAATTGTTGTGAGATATGTACTTCCTGGCATAAAAATGAGACAAAAAAGAACACAAGCAAACACAGATCGTTTACTTGGTTCGATCCAACTGGATCTACGTCCACGGGAGGGAATTAATCAAACAGTTCACTAAGGCAAAAGAAATGGAAAATACATAGCTTATACATAGAGATGAGCCCTCATCTTCCTTCTATGACCTCCCTCTCAAGCGACACCTTGATACAAGGCCTCAAGATGCTCTCCTCCTCTCTAGCTCTCCTAGCTATTCTCTCCTCCTTTGTGATTGCTTAAGATCTCTTCCCTTGCTCTCCTAAGCCTCACACTCTTAAGATTTCTTCCCTTGCTCTCCTAAGTCTCACATCCTCTCTATTTATAGAAGCAAGAGAGTGGTAGGTGGGAGGTAGGTGGGAGGTAGGTAAGCGGTTGGTGAGATGTGGTAGGTGAGCGGTACCACATTACAAAAGTGTCATTTTACCTTAGTTCATTAATTGGGGGTCAAAATAACAGAAGCTATGAAGAAGTGTCAATTGACCTTGCACTAGATACGAATTTTTTATTATTTATTATTTCATTTTTTTTATTTTGTATTGAAACTTTTGCAAGGTTGCCATTTAATAGACTGAGCCATGTCGAGTTTAATTACGTAGGATTTCGGTGTTATGTATGAAAAGTCCTTTTTTAATTTCTTTTGATTTCATTTCTTGTTCTTTGAGGGAAGCAATGATGAATAATTGATTGAGGTTAACTAAATATGGAAGCTTAATTACATAAGATTTTGGTAGTATGTATGTAAATGTCCCATTTTTAATTTCTTTTTTATTCTATTTTTGTGTTCTTTGAGGGAAGCAATGCTGAATCATTGATTGAAGTTAACTAAAGATGGGATTCTTTTTTGTTTTTTTAACGATCGAGGATGTCCTGGGGAGGGCTTCTCAGGTAACCTGTATAGGCATGTGAGGGGTTGAAGGTTGGATTTAAAGATTATTATGGTTTCTCCTCTCTCTCTCCCTCTCTCTCTCACCTACTCTTTCTCTCAGGCATTTGAGGCATTGAGAATAGCCCAGGAGAGTTTCTCAGGGAACTTGTAAATGAATAATATCTTTTGAACATCTAAGGTGGGAAGGGAGTTTCTTCTCATTTTTCTCCCTTTGGTAAATATTAAAACCATTTTAGTATCCTCCTCTCTCCTTGCGAGAAGGCTGACCTGATTTGGGTTGTTTGGTAATGTCGCATGAGATTTACTCGGTATGCTTGTAGTTTCTTTGGTTCTTTACATTGAGTGGGAAAACAATCTTAAGAAAATAGTACACCCTTTGGTCAAAATCACATTTAAATGAAAGGTTGATTACATAATTCTTATGTTTTTTATATTTAACATCTAAAACTTTATATTTAGTTTTATAACATCTGAGCATCTAAATTACATAAAAATCTACACGTGGTTCACCTAGCTAAGATTGATGGAAGATACGGGCTTACTAATTTGATATGTGTATGTTAAAACTTGTTAATTTCATTTCATCAGAAGGCTTGTATTATAGGGAGTTATTAATGATTAAAGTGCCAAAATAATCCCTTGCCTATTTACCAGATGCTATTTTAGTCCCAGACTTTATGAAGTGCAAAATTAATCATCAGACTCTTTTCTACCTTTTTTAACATAAGTCAAATCTAAAACATCTACTTCCCCAATTGATTCATCAAATGATCGACGTTTAATATGACCAAACCATTTAAGACAACTCTATCTAATTTNTCTTAAGAGATTATATATACATGTATGTATGTATATGTATATGTATATGTATTTTTATATATATTTGTGTTGAATCCTTTTAGGACGTAGGATCTCATATCGATCGTTAGTATATGCAACTTGATGAAGATCCTGTTTTGTAGAGGAAAGCTAGTAGAGAGAGATGGGTGTAAGAGGCAAGAGAGGCCTTAGAGATTATCTATATGATATGTGGTTGTCTTTTTGGTCATATCCTCGCTAAAGCTGTGGTCTTGAAGGAGTCTTCTTCTAGCTGAATACTAGTGAATAGGGGGAGGTTTTCTACCTTTGTTGATTCTCATACTCATCCCTCCTTACTCGGGCTTTGGTATTCAACATTTGGTACTCAACCCTCGTATTCGACGTTTCGTACTCAGCCCGTGAGTACTCGCCTGATTTCTGCTCGATCGTCCGGTGCTCCGAGTTGCCCCAGTTTTTGCCCATNTTCTAGCTGAATACTAGTGAATAGGGGGAGGTTTTCTACCTTTGGTGATTCTCATACTCATCCCTCCTTACTGGGGCTTGGTATTCAACATTTGGTACTCAACCTTCGTATTCGACGTTTCGTACTCAGCCCGTGAGTACTCGCCTGATTTCTGCTTGATCGTCTGATGCTCCGAGTCGCCCCAGTTTTTGCCTATCCCATTGGCTTGTACTCGAAGGCGGGCTGAGGGTCATTTGGTCTTCAACGGTTTGAGTAGCCACTTTTGGTTGTACAGATGGCGTGGGGGGAAGCTTCTCAGGCAGCCTGTATGGAGATGCAAGGTTGCTATGAAATAAGGTCAACCATGTGAAATTTTAAACACATAAGAGTTTTGTGGTATGTATGTAAATTTTCTTNGTGGGGGGAAGCTTCTCAGGCAGCCTGTATGGAGATGCAAGGTTGCTATGAAATAAGGTCAACCATGTGAAAGTTTAAACACATAAGGGTTTTGTGGTATGCATGTAAATTTTCTCTTCCTATTCTTTAGATTATGTTTTATGTTCTTTGTTGAGGGAAACAGTGATGAATCATTGGTTGACCTTGAACCAAAGATGCAATTTTTTCCTTGGACTCAAACTATCGATTATAGCCTTGTGGGAGTCTTTTCAGGCAAGTCGGATTAGAATGCTAGGCTGCCATCAAGTAAAGCAAACTATGTGAAGTTTACATATATAAGAATTCAGTGCTATGTGCGTAAAGCCCCAATTTTCATTTTATTTTTAAAATTTATTTCTTGGTCTTATGGTATTTTTTCTTGTAATGAAACTATCGAGGATGGACTTGTGGGCATGCGAGGCTGCTATTAACTAAGGCGAATTATGTGAAGTTTAAATATTTGAGAATTTAGTCGTTTGTATGTAACTACCGTCATTATTTTTCCTTGCACTGAAACTATTGAGTTTGGAATTTTAAGGATCAATGTGCTGTGTAGGTAAATATGAAAGTTCAGATGTGAGATATGCAAATACATAAGAATTGTGTGCTAGGTATGTAAATTTCCCTATTTTTTTAGATTTCATTTCTTGTTCTTCATCAAGGGAAGCAATGATGAATCATTGATTGATTTTAACATAAAGTTGGAATTTTTCTTTGCACTGAAAACATTTGCGGATGGCCTGGGAAGAAACTTGTCAAGCAACCCATATAGGCATGCAAGGTTGCCATTAAACTTAAGGCAAATCATTTGAAGTTTAGTAAATTATGTAAATCCGAATTTTTTAAATGCTGAAAGGGTTAAATCTCAAAAACTATTTGACAATGGATTTGGTAAATCCTATTAAATCCTGTGAAATTGTTTCGCAATTTCTACTAGGATTTAAAAATCTAATATGATTGTTAGACTTTAATAACAAGTCACAGTAATATTTAGTAAATCCTGTAATTAGATTAAATTAATATTTATTTCAAGTTATGATAATTAATAATTATATATTTAATAAACTATTTAATTTTTAATAAAATTTTTATCGAATTAATTATGAAACAGAAGTTTAACATTCATAAAAGAATAATAAAATAGTTATTAATTATACTAATTAATAGTTATAAATTTTTTAAATGAATGAAAATTAAAAATTATTTATTTTGTTAATTAATGCTTGAATAAAAAGTATAAATTTATTTAATTAGAATTAATTTGATAGTATTTAATTAACTAAATTATTAATAAATTAAATTAGTAAGATTAACTTAAATTAAACTAAATTAAAATAATTAACTTAAATAAAGTTAAATTAGTACACTTAATATGTGGAAACCCTTGCCTGCATCACTCATCTATCCCAGAAATCCTAGCATTGCACTCCCATTCTCTTAATTACAACTTATAGAGACCCCCCTCTCCTAGCCGAAATCATTGAAGAAGGTAACTTCACGTCTTTTTTTTTTTTCAGGCGAGGCCTCTGCCCCAGATTTGCTAAAACCACCGATTCACTCACAGGATTCAGTAAATATGGGATTTAAGGTCGAAATCTGTGATTCCCGTTTTGTATGAAATCAGAGGCTTTATTGTGTCCAAAATGACCATCTGGCAAGATTTGGGTTAAAACCAGCATAAAGTCTGTTATAAATCCGTTACCAGACAGGCCCTAAATGTCCCTTTTTTTATTTTCTTAGATTACATTTCTTTGTTCTTTGATGGAAGCAATTACAAATCATTGGTTGAACTTGAGCTAATGATGGGATTTTTCATTGTTTTTAAATCATTGAGGATGGCTTGGTGGAAGGCTTCTCCGGTAACCTTTATAAATCCTAAGAGATGTATGTGGCTGTTAAACTTTATTAATTCCGTAAATGCTTCTTCCAACGGGATGTCCTAATCCTGGATTTAAGACATAACGGAGGTGAAACGGGATTTAAGATTCTGCAGGATTTGAAGTTTTCATTTTTGCTGTTTGTTGGGATTTAGTTCAAATCTTTCATAAATCCTGCTTTATTCTTGCTACCAAACAGCCTTCGAGAGCACGATCTTTTCTGGTCCGCTCAGTCAGTTGTGCAAAGTGCTTTGTATTTAAATATGAAAGTTTTGGTGTTAGATATGTAAATGCATAAAAAATTGTGTGCCGAGAGACCTAATTTCTGGTATGTTTGAAATGGCAAATTTTTTTCTTTTGGTGTTGTTTTTTCTTTTCGAATCTCCAATTCCGTGATCCATCAGCAGGGTGGGAAAATTTTACAATTTTTCCTGCAAAATGCACACTGATTTATTTGGGCATGATAAAAAAAGAGAGGACATTTTAAAAGATCTAAAAATTTTGGGGAGTGTAGCATAACACACTTGTTTCAAATGGCCAATGCATCGAGGATGGCCTGATGAGGGGCTTCACACTTCACAGGCGACCCGTTGCAGCCATGTTATGATTTGAAGGGTGGATCGGAATATAATTAAGCGTTGTTTGGTATGTTTTGGGATTTTAAATCCCATATTTCTTAGGATTTAACAATGTTCAGCTCTTAAACCCCTTGAAATTTAGTAAATCTGGGCTTATTGGATTTATTAAATTCTACCATGCAGGGTTGCCACTAAACAAGGCGAACCATATGAAAGTTAAATCCATTAAGTAAACCTTTATTTGGTTTTTAGATTCTCTCTCTTGTTCTTCATTGAGGGAAGTGATGACGGACAATCAATTGACCTTGATCTTAAAATGGAATTTTTTTTTTGTTCTCAAACAACCGAGGATGACATGGGGAGAAGCTTCTCAGGCATCCTATATGGACATGCAAGTCTGCCATTAAATAAGGTGTACCATGTGAAGTTTAAATGCATGTGAATTATATGGTATGCATGTGCCGAATCCTTTAAGGATGTTGAATCTCATATTATTTGTGAGCTCATACAATTTATGAAAAATCTGTAAAGAAAGTGATAGTAGGGGGTGAAAGGGAAGGAATAAATATGTATTTACAGAGTCCGATATTTGTTCTCAAAAAAGAATGATAGAGATGGAATCCCCATCTAAAGCGGGAGTTCATATCTATTTATCAAGCTTGAGATGACTTCTCCCCACCCCATTGGGTTGCAAAACAAGAATATTAAATGAAAAGTGGGCTTTTTAGGCCCATATGGTTTGTCCATATCTCCGCGGGGCAATGACAGTCATTTATGAGAAAATAGTTTGTAGATTTTTAATTTTTAATTTTTAATTTTTATATTTTGTTACCTTTACTTTTGTTGAGGTAAGTGATGATGAATCATTGAAAAAATAAATGATGATGAATCATTGATTGACCTGTAACTAAGGATGGAATTTTTTCTTGTACTCAAACTATCGAGGATAGCTCGGTGGGAGTCTTCCCAGGGCTGGTGAAGTTTATATTTGTATGAATTCGGTGGTATGTATGTAAATCCCGCATGATCATTTTATTTTTAAATTCCATTGCTTGGTCTTCGATGAGGAGTCCTTGATTGATCTTGTGCTTAAGATGGAATTTTTTCTTGTAATGACGCTATCAAGGATGGCCTTATGGACATGAAAGCTTGCTATTAAGTAAGGCGAATCACGTGAAGTTTATGTATTTAAGAATTCAGTGGTATGAATGTAAACCTCTCCTTATTATTGTTTTTAGATTTCATTTCTTGTTCTTCAAAGAGTGAAGCGATGGTGAATCATCGATTGATCTTGAAGTAAAGATGGAATTTTTCCTTGCATGGAAGCTATTGAGGATGGCTTCGATGGAGGTTTGTCTAGGCAACCCATATAGAAAGGCAAGGATGCTGTTAAATAAAGTGAACCATTTAGTTCAGTGTTATATATATAAATACATAGGAATTGAGTGGTATGTTGACAAAGATGATGACGAATCAGTGATTGCTCTTGAAATAAAGATAGAATTTTTTCTTGTACTCTAACTATTGAGGATGGCTTAGACGGAGGGTTCTCAGGCAGCATGTTTATAAATGCATGGTTCTTATCAAATAAAGTGAACCATGCGAAGTTTAAATACATATGATTTCAGTGGTATGTATGTAAATGCCCCTTTTTTATTTTCTTAGATTCTATTTCTTGTTCTTTGAGGGAAGCAATTATGAATAATTGATTGGCGGGCCGTCTGAAATATCTCTATCACACTCGACCGACATCTCTTTTGCAGTGAGCGTGATGAGACCCTACATGCATTATCTAAGGAAGGGTCATATGGATGCAGTGCATCAGATTTTGAGGTTCATGAAGAGTGCACCAAGGAAGGGGTTTATCTTCAAGAAGAATGGGCATGTAGATATTGAGGTCTTTTGTGATGCTGACAGGGCGAGTTGTGCAGATGACAGAGGATCTACCTCTGGATATTCCATGTTCGTAGGGGGCAACTTGGTCTCTTGGAAGAGCAAGAAATAATTTGTTGTAATGAGGTCAACAACAAAGGCAGAGTACAAAGCCATGGCTTAGGAGTTGTGTCGATGATATGGCTGAGAGCCTTGTTGGTCGAGCTCAAGGTGGACCAAGGAACTCAAATGAAATAGTGGTACGAGAACAAGCTAGCAATCAACATCACTGACAACCCGGTGCAACACGATAGAGGCAAACAAGTGGAGATTGATGGATTCTTCATCAAGGAAAAGCTAAATAACGGGCTATTTGAACTAAGTCATGTAGCCACTGAAGAGCAAGTAGCTGACTGCCTCACTAAAGGACTTAGTTTATTAGATTTGTCTAGGTTATGTGACAAAATGGGCTTGGTGGATATCTTTTTCCCATCTCGAGGGGGACTGTTGAGAATTAGACCTTATTTAAGTTTCTATTGGTAAAAAGGGAATATTTAAGAAGTCTAGGGGTTTATTTGTAAAATATTGTAATGTCTGATTTCAGCCTGTGTTATGAATGAAAAGATTAGGTTTTGAACAGTTCTTTCTTTTGATTAATATTGACATAAAGTTGGAATTTTTCTTTCCACAGAAACTATTCAGGATGGCCAGGGAAGAAGCTTCTCGAGCAAACCATATAGACATGCAAGGCTTCCTTTAAATAAAGGAAACCATGTTAAAGTAGGTGATATGTATGTAACTACATAAGAGTAGGGTGGAATTTTGAAAGAAGCTACACAAATTAGTGATTGATTTTGAAATAAAGATGGAATTACTCATTGCAATTATCGAGGATGGCCTAGGGGAGGCTTCTCCGGATATGCAAGGTTGCCATTAAATAAGGCGAACCATGTTATGTTTAAATATATAAGAATTCAGATGTATGTATGTTAATCTCCCTTATTTTACTTTTAGACTCTGCCTCTTGTTCTTCACTGAGGGAAGCGATGATGAATCTTCGATTGAATTGCAGATGGAATTTTTCTTTGTACTAAAATTATTGAGGATGGCTGGCCAGAAGGATGCTGCTCAGGCAACCTATGGACATTCAAGGATGCCCGTATACAAGGTGACTCATGAAGTTACAAACATATGAATTCAATGGTAAGTGTGCTTTATTTTTATTTTTTTAGATTTTATTTCTTGTTCTTCGTTGAATAACNCATTTTGTTCCCAGAGTCTATAAATGTGCCCATTAGTCCTCAGATATTTTAAGTTGGAGCTGAAATAGTTCTCAATGATTTGATTGCTTTGCAGGGAGCTATTACAAAATCTTCCAGAGACCTATTTGGTTGCTTTTAAGCTGAAAACATAATTTTTAGAATGGTAAATTTGCTTGATTTCAGTATTGCTTTGGATGTAAATTGAAGTGGCTGGTGGATGACCAGAGGAATGTTTAATATTTGGCAAAGTCTAGTGTAATATCGGCCTACTGTTAAGAGATGTATGTGGCAGTTGAGCTTTTGTGAATCGCTTCATGAAGAGGACATATTGCAGTGACATTTATCTATCTATCCAGAGGACTGTTAAACTTTTGTGAATTGCTTGACCGTTTGCATGACGTCATTACACTTATTCTAAATTACATAAATTGTTTGCCACTCATTGCGGGGATTTCTTACAGAATCCTTTGAGGGCCTCATGTGTTTACTTTTAAATAGAATACATGTTCTTAAAAAAATGCTTGTTTTCACTATTTGGTTGGATGTAATTAGATGGATCTAAATTGAAGGGGCTATGATGATAATGGAAGAGGGTTGTTTTCTCTTTATTCGGCAAAACAGGCTTTAATGGGCCGCACAATATTTTGCAAGGGCTTTAAATGGAATAATGTGGAAGATTGGCTGAATTCATACTCAGCCTGTGGTGTTAATTGTTAGTTCTCTTTCATTTTCATATTACAATGGTAATTTTATTGTAATTTGAAATGTTAGAACAAGGCTATTTTCTCAAACATTATAATTTTAGGGGCTGCTGGTAAAATATTTAAGCTAAATTCTGCCAGATGGCTATTTCGGCGTTAATCCTAAACCCTTTAGTAAATTTGACTATTCTGCAGATTTAGTAAATCCTGGGAACACGTGAAGAGAAAGAATGATGCTAACAGGCTTACCTTCCTCAATGCTTTCAGGAAGGAGGAGAATAATGAGAATTTTGGTCGATTTTTTATGCCGCGATCCCGTCATTGCCTTCTCAGCACTACAAGAATTTATCCTATTTTCGATGTTCATATGCTGTCGGTAATTATTAGAAAATCTCCTATTAATAATTATCCAATGGTTTTTCTTGAAAGTAAAATCTGATGGTTTTTATATGTTTTATAGGGCGTAGCTAATTCGTTTGTCGATAATAACTGCAGAAAATTCATAAAATACAACTACTTCTTAAAAATATTATAATTATTCCGTAATAAATCAAATAGCTAAAAGATTTACATACTAGATACATAACACTCAATACTTGTACATCACATCAAAAATATCACTATTAAGACTTACTGATAGTAAAATACACATTTTCATGCATAGATTTAAAGCACCGAATTTCTAAAATGTTTGAAGAGAATTTCTATTTTAGCAAATTAAAATTAGATTTTCCATTGGAAAAAAAGAGTGAACTTATGTTTCATGTATTCTGTTTTAGTTTTACTCGAACTAATGCCTTTAGTGTTTTGTGATCTTATGCAAGAATTTCTAGGTGGCCTTTTATTGTGGAGGCGGCCTTCTGTTGCCATTATTCTGAAGAAATTATGTATATATGCTGTATGTATGTGTATATGTATATTTATATTTACATATACGTATGTACATATGATTGTGCCTTCTCTTTGGCAAATTTAAGAAACATTTTATCTTGCCTGTCTTCAACTTCCATTTCCTCCAAAAGAGAAATAGTTGTTTAAATTTTTATGCATAAACTCATTATGCAAAACTTGATGGGCATGTTGGTCACATATAATTTTGTCTTTTGTTTCTTTTGGTAAATTAATGATTACGACTGATTCAAATATTTGTTTGACATCCATGATAAAGTCTGATCAAGCATTGCTTTTCATTATATAGCATTTTGTATTTTGTATTTTGGGACTACTTGGATTTAGTTTTCTTTGGTTTATTTATTACCTTGTTGGTTTTATGCATATTTATTTTCTATCAATTTGATTTCGTAGTTTTCTCAATCTCTCTAGCCGCCTTTGCTAATTTTCGCATTCCTCTTCCTGCTTTACCACATCTACCATGTCATCATGTTCTAGAAACGGACTAGCCTAGCCGGTTTGATGGATTCAAACTATAGAAAAATGGCATGGATCGTGACTTTCGGTTACTTTTTTTTGCAATCTTTATCTTCAAAACAATTTTTTGTAATGACCTGTCTTAGAACATCACTTTCCTAATTATCTGTTCTAAAAACTATGGTTTGGCAAATAAATTTTTTTTTCATAATTTCCAACTCAACTAAATTATTTTAAGTGCTGATTTTAATTGAAATAACAAAAGCATTTTATTATTTTTGAAAAGCTTCAATTGACTTTTGATAACATATGAACCATATGTGCAGTGTCGGACCTGCTGACAATGAACTTGAGGTGATGACATAATAAATTTTGAAACTTATAGATTGGCAATGACATGATTATATTATCATTATGATAAATTACACATGTATGAATTGAGACAAGTAGTATGCATTTTTTTATATTGCTATCTTTATACAAAATGATAATATAAAGCAATAAAAGAAGGAATCCAAGTGCTCCTTCCTGCATGGCAGCTATCTATGAAATCCTTGGGATAAATGATTTGTCTTCTATATTTAGTTTTCTATTTAATATATCAGCAGTTTACTCAGCATGTTCACACTTTCTCTTAAGCAATTTAAACACATTAAATTAAGCTTTCGTTAACCCCTGTTATGTAGTTTCTGCTAAAAAATTGTTTATCTATCAGATTGCTCTGCAATTTTAAAGCTAAATTTTTATAATTTTCTTGTCATGTTCTGTACTTCCAAAGCTAAATTTTGATCTATTTATTGCCTTGGGGCCATTTTTTTCAATTTTTCAGGTTCTTTTTAAATGCATGTAAGATCTTGTTGCTGGGTACTTTGTTTTTATGATTCTTAACTGCGTCCATGTTCTGGTTGTAGACCTACCTTTTCATAAAAAGATGGAAGATTCACATACCATACCACTTGTTTCCTATGTTCTTACCTATCTAACCACAAATCTTCATTTTTTGCGCACATATTACCTTGCCTATGCCTGAAAAGTGTATTTCACTTTTTTAGAAGTTTAAATAATTGATTTTTGACGTGATATATAAAAGATTTGGGTGGTATAAAAGTAGAAATGTAAATACATAAATATTGGATGATATTCATGTAAATGCCCTTAAAAAAATTGATTCTGTGTGATTAGCTTTGCGCGTACAGATCAAAGGTATGCTGTCCCAATTTCCTGAATTCGTTTGAGCAGATTAGGAAGTGTTAGTGTCCAATTCCTTTCATATTTGGAACCTTCTTGTACAGATTTCAAAGCAAAGAAATCTTTCAGCAGCAACAATGGAAAGTGTAGGAGATGAAGGTACCGGCAATTTGTTTTCTGATCAATGTTTATCTTCCTTAGCTTTTTTGAGTCTTTTTGAGTTTTAAGTCCAATTCAGGTCGGTTTTTTGCATCTTGTTAGATCTGAAACTTTGACCACTTTTAGTGGGCTATCAAAGTTGCCACAAGCTTTTCAGNTTTAGATTCCATTTCTTGTTCTTTGGGGGAAACAATTACGAATCGTTGATTATACTTAAGCTAAAGATGGGATTTTTCATTGTTTTAAAACTATCGATGATAACTTGGGAGAAGGCTTCTCCGACAACCCGGATAGACATGTGAGGCTCTTGTTAGGTATGGCTCATATACCATAAATGGGATAGATGCTGGAGCGGAGTGGAGCCCACGAGCGAAGTGGAGCGGAAGGATCTGTCCAATTGGGGGAGCTTCATTATGTGGGTTGGGGGTGCGGGGGCAACACCTCGCAGTTTGATACAGGGGTAATTAAAGTAATTACATATTGTACTATAGAGTTAAATATATGTCATGTTTGTAACCCTAGGGAAGATTCTGAATCTTGTATTCTGTATTCTTTTCTGAATATTGAAAAGAAAGTCGTCGTTCCACTCCCGAGGACGTAGGCATTTTTGCCGAACCTTGTAAATCTCTGTGTGTTCTTCTGAATTTGTGTCGATTCTTGTTTTTCTTCGTCCTAATTTCTCAACAGCTCTCCTAGCTAAGATTAATGGGTGACAAGGGCCTGATGATATGATATGTTAATTTCATTTCATTATGAGGATGGTATTGCAGGGAGTTATTACAAATGAGTAATGTGCTAAATAGTCGTTTAACTTCTTACATTAAGGCCATTTTGTTCCCAGAGTCTATAAATGTGCCCATTAGTCCTCAGATATTTTAAGTTGGAGCTGAAATAGTTCTCAATGATTTGATTGCTTTGCAGGGAGCTATTACAAAATCTTCCAGAGACCTATTTGGTTGCTTTTAAGCTGAAAACATAATTTTTAGAATGGTAAATTTGCTTGATTTCAGTATTGCTTTGGATGTAAATTGAAGTGGCTGGTGGATGACCAGAGGAATGTTTAATATTTGGCAAAGTCTAGTGTAATATCGGCCTACTGTTAAGAGATGTATGTGGCAGTTGAGCTTTTGTGAATCGCTTCATGAAGAGGACATATTGCAGTGACATTTATCTATCTATCCAGAGGACTGTTAAACTTTTGTGAATTGCTTGACCGTTTGCATGACGTCATTACACTTATTCTAAATTACATAAATTGTTTGCCACTCATTGCGGGGATTTCTTACAGAATCCTTTGAGGGCCTCATGTGTTTACTTTTAAATAGAATACATGTTCTTAAAAAAATGNGTATTGCGGGGAGTTATTACAAATGAGTAATGTGCTAAATAGTCGTTTAACTTCTTACATTAAGGCCATTTTGTTCCCAGAGTCTATAAATGGGCCAATTAGTCCTCAGATATTTTAAGTTGGAGCTGAAATAGTTCTCAATGATTTGATTGCTTTGCAGGGAGCTATTACAAAATCTTCCAGAGACCTATTTGGTTGCTTTTAAGCTGAAAACATAATTTTTAGAATGGTAAATTTGCTTGATTTCAGTATTGCTTTGGATGTAAATTGAAGTGGCTGGTGGATGACCAGAGGAATGTTTAATATTTGGCAAAGTCTAGTTTAATATGGGCCTACTGTTAAGAGATGTATGTGGCAGTTGAGCTTTTGTGAATTGCTTCATGAAGAGGACATATTGCAGTGACATTTATCTTTTTATCCAGAGAACTGTTAAACTTTTGTGAATTGCCTGACCGTTTGCATGAGGTCATTACACTTATTCTAAATTACATAAATTGTTGGCCACTCATTGCGGGGATTTATTACAGAATCCTTTGAGGGCCTCATATGTTTACTTTTAAATCGAATACACGTTTTTAAAAAATGCTTGTTTTCACTATTTGGTTGGATGTAATTAGATGGATCTAAATAGAAAGGACTATGATGATAATGGAAGAGGATTGTTTTCTCTTTATTCGGCAAAACAGGCTTTAATGGGCCGCACAATTTTTTGCAAGGGCTTGAAATGGAATAAAGTGGAAGATTGGCTGAATTCATCCTCAGCCTGTGGTGTTAATTGTTAGTTCTCATTCATTTTCATATTACAATGGTAATTTTATTGTAATTTGAAATGTTAGAACAAGGCTATTTTCTCAAACATAATAATTTTAGGGGCTGCTGGTAAAATATTTAAGCTAAATTCTGCTAGATGGCTATTTCGGCATTAATCCTAAACCCTTTAGTAAATTTGACTATTCTGCAGATTTAGTAAATCCTGGGAACACGCGAAGAGAAAGAATGATGCGAACAGGCAGATTTAGTAAATCATATTTATTAATAGGAGATTTTCTAATAATTACCGACAGCATATGAACATCGAAAATAGGATAAATTCTCGTAGTGCTGAGAAGGCAATGACAGGATCGCGGCATAAAAAATCGACCAAAATTCCCTATGTTCACCTCCCTGAAAGCATTGACTAGTCTAGCCGGTTTAATGGATTCAAACTATAGAAAAATGGCATGGATCGTGACTTTCGGTTACTTTTTTTTGCAAACTTTATCTTCAAAAGCAATTTTTTGTAATGACCTGTCTTAGAACATCACTTTCCTAATTATCAGTTCTAAAACTATGGTTTGGCAAATAGATTTTTTTTGCCATAATTTCCAACTCCAACTAAATTATTTTAAGTCCTGATTTTAATTGAAATAACAAAAACATTTTATTATTTTTGAAAAGTTAATTTATATCTTCAATTGACTGTTGATAACATATGAGCCATATGTGCAGTGTCGGACTTGCTGACAATGAACTTGAGGTGATGGNACTACTTCTCATATATATATATATATATATATATATATATATATATATATATATATAAGCTCATTTAAACTAAAGAATCCTTGCTAACAATTGTAGGTTGCTTCATCTAAGAGATCCTCGTAAGCTTAAATAGAGTACATTATGTATTTTCATTATTTTGAAATTGTATTAATATTTTTGAGAACACGTTTTTGTTATTTTTTTTTGGAAACAAAATAAGACATGTATTAACGAAATTTGTAGTATATGAACCTTACATGCGTACATGGGCCTCTCCTACTACTTTATGGTTAGTATCAGAATCTTAATATAATAAAGTGCTTGAATTTCAAACAAATTGACAGGAAAGTTCAGTTTAAAAGAAACCCAAAACAAATTGTCAGGAAAAGGTGAGAGAGCAAAACAAACCCCGATGACACATATAGAAGGCTGGAACTAAATATAAAACTTTGTAGAATGTGGGGGCTCAAAGCTAGGCTGTGTTCTTCAAACTTTGGACAGAACCTACCAACTAAACAATCTCAAGAGGGCATGTCTTAGCTATATTAGGATGATTAACTAGTGGAGTTTCATAGTTTTGTATTCAAAATTCTTTTACTTTTTCATGCATACAAAGTTTTGTTTAGCATTCAAAAGGAATGATGCTTTGAGAAAAATGTGTCATAATTTTATTTAAATATGTTTTGGAAAATATAAATTATTCACATGTTTATCATCCAAATCATACTAAAACAATCGATGACTTAAGAGTGCAAGGGGTAATTTCTTACAAAGTGTTGGTGAACAGTATCGTTGGTCATATCCTCTCTCCGAAGGTCATTGTGTATAGAAGATATTATTCCATTATCCCAATTTATATCCCTTATTTAGCACACGTAAGCAATACCGTCACCACACTACCCTCCCAGACCTCTAACTTATACTTGCCCGATGATCTATGTATGGCACAAACAAATATCCCTGGTTGCTCATAAGGATTTGAATACCATGTGGAAGACTCAAATCCTGGAGCATTGGGATTAAATGAAGGGTAAGTAAAAAAGGGTATTTAATTTGAATTTGTTAATTAATGAGTCCTGGAGCATAGCTTGGTGGATCCCTAAGAGTCTTGAAGATGCTTTTTCTCCAACAAGGATCAATAAATTTAGTTGTCCTTTGCAATATACAAAATTTTACAAAAGTAATTGGGGAATAGTCCTAAAACAACTTTGATATCTTTCTGAACATTTCTAGTTCATTTGACCTTATTGGCCTATTAGACTAATCAATTCTAATTAATTGTAATATTTTAACTTATGTTCAGTGAAATTTAGTGTTGGGCTAACCCATTAGTAGGGTAACTAGCAATTCAATTGAAGTTATATTTAAAAATTATGTGAGTAAGTACCCTTTGGGATAAACATAGTCATTAAGGAATCTCTTACTCTTTAGATCAAGTTTAGACTGATAGTGATTTAAGGATTTTTATAATTGATCACATTCTCCTTTTTAATTCTCATTAAATCATATTGGGTCATAATGGATCAAACGTAGTTCATTTATCAAGCTCTTTAGTCCTTCACAGACAAACTTGTAAATTTGAATCTATTTGACAAGAAAGGTGTTTAATCCTTATTCAATGATCAAACTGTCTTTTAATTATGGATTAATTGATTTCAATTAGTGCGTTATAGTCTTCCTATCATATGCCCCTTACATTAAAATCATTCAATTTAATCAACCTCCAATCTACAAAAATTTAGGAAATTGCAATTTTTCCCTTTTTGTAGCAAGGGGTGTAAATTACTTTCTACCTTCTTTACCCATAGACTTCATCCACCTCAAAGGTAATAATGATCACAACTAATACTTATTTCCACATTGATTTGACCTAAATCTTGATTAGAATTCAAAATTCTAACATTACAATTTTACCCCTAGGGTTCCTTACTTCATAATCTAATAAATTTAATCTTAAGTGATTTGAGATTTGGTCGTTGCAATGCTCAAAGGTTAACCCTCACATCAGAGGAGACTTGTGTTTTTCCCCAATTTTATTTAATTTTTAATATTTATTTATAATTAAAAATAGGTATTTTGAATAATAATTCATTTAGTTAACCAAAATACTTTCTCTGCCCTTATGAAAATTATATGAGGTTCACCTAGATGAGAGGACCGAGAATAGTTTTTGTGAAATTTTTAATTATATTTTATATTTTATAAATATTCAGATGATTTTAAAGATTAAAAAAATTAGAAAAGATATTATTATTTGAAAAATTAATTTTTATATTTTCACAAGTCTCTCTGACCTCAAGGAACTCACAGAAATTTACATTTCTTCTAACATTTATTTTATTTTTTATAATTATTTTACTACAAAATGTGGGAAAATTAATTTAAACATTAAAACTAAATTAATGCATCTTTAAGAATTTATGAAAATATGTCAAAGTGGTTTTCTAATATAAGGACAGAATTCGTGACATTTTAAACTATATTTTTGTTTTTATGATTCCTTTTTTTATTTCGTTTTAAATTGAAAAGTATCTCAAAAATAATCTTTTTTTTTACTGCAATTTTATTTTTCATGACTTCTCTAAAATGAAGGAATCACCCAAACCAAATTTCATATTTTTTTACCTTTATTTTATTTTATATAATTATTTTAAACAAAAAATTTTAATTACTTGGAAAATACATTTTGATAACAAAAATGATTTCTCTGGCTTTCAAAATTTTACGAGAATATTACAAAAAATTGTTTCCTTCATTTTAGGATGTTTTGATGATTTTTTGAATTATTTTGAATTTTTCTAATTTTTTGTATTTCTTTCTTAATCTTAGAGTGGAAAATTAGACTTGAAATATTTAAATTTTTATTTTTATTTTTTCTAAGTTTCTCTAACCACAGTGAACCTAAAAAAGTAATTTTTGTAATTTTTTAATATATATCTTATATTTTATAATTATTTTATTAAAATAATGTTAAGAGTTATAGGAAGAAAAGGCTTTTTATGATAAGTATGCCTTCCGACCTTAGAAAATCAAAGGAGGTCCCCAAGGACATGTAGAGTAAGATCTCTTATTTCATATAATAGTGATTAATATTAAATTAATTATTATTTAAACAAGTTTTAGTGTTTTAAGTTAATTTTAATAAATAATTAATTAAAAAAATATTTTTTAGTCCACATTATTCTCTTCTATTCACTTAACACTGGTATTTTTTTTTATTTTTTTTATTTTTCTACACCATGATATGATTTTTTGATCTTTCTGAATTAATTTAATTAAAAAATACCCTAATATCTTACTTTTTCATGTCGACACTGCGTCATTCATCGGCAGCTTAGAACTCCTACACGACACGCTCTAATTCATTGCACTTTCTATCTCAGCTACCACACAACCCGTGGTTTGCATTCTATTTGCTCATTCAGCGCGATCTTGATTGTTCATTAAATACATGAGAAATAGACGAAATCTGCTCATCGTCCCCGGTCGCCCTAAATCGAGAATTGCTCATGTTCTAACCCTAAGATCTCGCTCGATACTCAACCAAATTAAGTGTGGTTTGTTCCTACACCTTCATCTAAGTGCAGCAAACACAGCTATACGACAAGATAAACATGAAATATAAAATTTCTTCACAATGTCTCAAACTGAGGAAAAAACTAGAGATTTTGATCCATACCTTTATCCAAGTGGTGTAGCCTTAATTGGATTGGTTTCTGAACTTCACCTTGGTCCCACAAATGTCCTCAAAGCTTCAATTTGATCTCTCGATGGGCTTAGATATGAGTTCAATTAAATGTTTGATCGATTTTGGTCAAGGACTATGCTAGGGTGCTCGAGATGATGGTGCTTTAATTGGGGAAGTGACTTTGGAGCATGGGGAAGCATTTAAGAAAATCAAATTGAGGTTCTGTTGTGTTTTGTGGAAAGGTGGAAAAAGCCAAGAATTTCCTTGATGAAATTATGATTTCTCAGTGGAGAAGGGGGCAAAAACGTTTGGGATAAGCTTAGTGTAGTTACAATGAGAGTTTGGATGGACTTTGGCAAAGGGGCCCCTAGGTTTGCGCACTTCTCCATTTGTTCATGAGGGGGGTCTTACTTATGGGTAGAGCCATGACTTCCAACATGGCATGTCAGGATGGCCAAAGTGAAGTTTAGGTGGATGGAAGAGAGGCTCTAATTATTAACCTCATATTTGTGAGGACACATTACCAATTACATCCATAATTCATATTGAGAAGGAATCTACTACAATTAACTTCCTCAATATATCCCCAAGCCTCTTTAAACCTCAGTATACCCTTTTGAGCCTAAATTTTGGATACATTCTAAATGGATCAAACAAACCCTAAATTGGGGACACATTGACCACACTGGCCATACCTTGACCTAAATGATCAAATTTGGTCAAAATGGTCAATCCATGACCTAATGACCATCAAATGGACCACATTGGTCAACTCAAAGAACAAATTGGTCAAACTTTCTCAAAATATTTAATCCATGACCCAATGGACATCATATTAACCATTTGAACCCAAAGACTAAATTGATCAAAACTTGGTTAGAATGATCAATTTTGAGCCCAAGGGTCACTACACTGATCACTTGGTAAACTCAAACCCCGAAATTGGTCAAACTTGATCAACTAGTCAGCTCAAGACCATATGAGCACCATAAAGCAAACCATAGACCCTATGGTTAACCAAATTTCCAAAGACAACACCTTAGGAACAATTTAACCATCATGGTCGACCATGGTCAATTTCGGTCAACATGACCAAACTAAGCCATAATAGCAAGGGTCCATGATAGACAAAACAGTGACAAGGTTAGGTAAGTCACATTGGTCAACCTTGGACCTGAATTGGTCAACTCTGGTCAACTAATATCAACCTCATCAACTTTGCTCAAAATGGTCATATTTGGTCAATTTCTCCATTTTGATTAAAATTTGGTTTTTTCATCAAAATATTTTATTCTTTTAATTAATTAATCATTTAATTAATTAAAAGGAATGAAATTTATGTTCATTAGTAATAGGGTTTAAATAAAAATTTATGGGTTAAACCCATGGCAAGACAATTTTTGTGCTACATCAAAACCTATAATTCACATTTAAAATGCTAAAGATAATCCAAGACTTATTGGTATTGGGTCATACACTGCCCACTGGACTTCACTATGACTTGGCTAACCTCATGACAAACCCATTTGCTACCATTGTAAACTAATCATGACACCATCATGAATGGATGCAATGGGTGTCATTCCTACATGTTATACTTAAAGATAGATGTGGGTGAGTCTTCCCTCACCTCTCCTCTAATGCAATTGAAGAAAAGATTATCCAAGTCATTCTTTCCATCATAATTGGCCTCATCATAACATTTTGTGGAAAATGAGGAAGGAGAGGGATTATGTCTCATTCTCTTCTAACGTCATTAAATGATTGGTAAAACTCATTTGGGGAAGGTGAATTCAGCCTATCTTGAAGTCCCTATCCACCTCATAAGCTAACAATTGGAGGAAAGCCAAACTACATGCCAAACCTTCACCCTAGTTGAGTTCAACATGGATTAACCATGGGAAGTTCAACCATGGAAAATTTTATCTCTAAGACATTATGAACCTGTTATCACCTTCCTAAACAAATTTTAGCTTAGCCATGACTTCTCTATGCTTATAAAAGGGCTAACCAGAGAAGACCAAAAAGAGAATATGAGAGGTGTAATCCATATACACTGCTCAATTCCAGACATACTCCAGAAAACTTTGCCAATAGCCTAAGGAGTTGAAACCCCATACTTTTAGCCCCCCGCCTCCATTGATATCTTTCAATTTCCCTTCCAAAAAATAGGACTAATTTTCGGTTTAACATAAAACTTTCCAAAACCTCAAATTAACCACTCCAAAAGCTTCACTGAACTTCACGAAGAAGTTCTCAATCAAAACTGAGTCTTCTCATTGGCTCCATACTATTCCAAGCCCAAGTGGTGAACCTATTTAAGTCAAATCATACCCCAGCTTCATTTCAATTCAAATTGAACTTACTAGGAGCTTCACAAGTATTTGGAGATCATTCAAGAAAAATTGATTGAAGCTTAACTTCATTAAGCAAAGGTATGGGCTCTTCAACCTAGTTTAGGCTTGGGTCTATCTTTTGTTAAGTGAACCATTTCACAACCCATACATCACCGTATGGATGGGTTTGCCCTCTTACGATGACGCTCTAGAAACAAATTTCATTGAATTTCATCAAGAATCGAGTGAGATATTGTCCCTAGATCATGGACGGTTCTCTGTTAATTGTCCTACAGGGATGATGAACGGATGTCGTTCACTTCCGTGTATCGGAAATGAACATATCTGATCTCATCGGACTGCGGCTTAATCCATACAAAATAAATAAAACCACGGGCCACATATATACTTGTGTGGATTCCCCCAGCCAATAAGATGCCGCTTCTTAGGATTTTGACAAATCCAACATTTAAGCTGACGCCATGTCAGTTAAATAAGAAAATCCGAATGTTCTTATTTAATTAATTACAAAAAATGTTAAAATTACATATCCTTTTTTAGAGAAATCGCAAAAATAAAATAAAAATACCCCGGGATTAAAAAAATCAGGAGAACATTATGAACTTAAAATTAAATTTTAAATAATTATATTAATCTTTAATTAATTAATTACTCTCTCGTGTATTTAATTATGAAAAACTATTTATAAATTCAAAATTTTTGAATATTTTAGGAAATTATCTTTAAGCCCTTAGAAACTTTCCTTGATTTTTCCAAGGCTAGAAAAACTCTCTAAGACTCAATTTCCTAGTTTTTATTTGTGATTATCTTTAAAAATAATTGTAAAAATTGAAAAAATTTGAAATTAAAATTAGAAATGGTAATAAAAATTAGAGTGACATTTTTGAACTCTAAAATGACAAACTTTTAACCATTTACAAATTTAAAAATGACATTTTATCTCTAAGCTCAAAATTGAAATTTAAATATTTAACCCTATATTTTATTAAGCATGGACACTAGCCTTTAGTGAGTTATAGGGTTAACCAAACCCTGATCCTTTGAGTTAAATGACATAAGGTCTAACTAGCTCCTCAGGACCGTTGAGTCTAACCATATAGACTCAAAAATCAAGACATTTATGTCTAATGAACCTAGACTTAATCTGAATCCAGGGTAGACCAAGCAAAGAGACATAAGTTCCATCTAGCTGAACCCAAACATCTTAATTAGGTTAATTTCTAATAAAGTCTAAACCACTATTAGACTTAATTAAACCTAGTTAATCCTTAAATACATTAGGTTTAACTTGACAATCCTTAATAAAGTTTAAACCATAATTAGAATTAATTAAACCTAGTTAAACCTTAAATATATTAGGTTAAACTCAAAAAAACCCTTAATAAGTGTAACCGCTAATTAAACATATTTAATCAGTTAAACCTTACTTAAATTAAGTTTAATTAATTATAAACCCTAATTAGACTTAACCCAAACTAAATCTAATTGATCATTAAACTTACCTAAATTAGGTTAAATTAACCTTAAACCCAAATTAGACTTAACCTTAATTGATTATAATTAATCAATTAAGCCTCAACTAAATTAGATTTAATTAATCCTAAACCCTAATTAAACTTAACCGTAATTAAGTTTAATTAATCAATTAAACCTTACCTAAATTAGGTTTAATTAACCGTAAACCCTAATTAGACTTAACCCTAATTAAGTCTAATTAATCAATTAAACCTTAGACCCTAATTGGGCATAACCCTAAATAAGTTAATTTTAATTAATCCTAAACCCTAATTTGACTTAACCTTAAGTAAGTCTAATTAATCAATTAAACCTTAGACCCTAATTGGACTTAACCCTAATTAAGTCTAATTAATCAATTAAACCTTAGACCTGCAATGCTCTATGGCGTTGAATGTTGGCCTTTAAAAGAGAAGCATATTAATAAGTTAAGTGTTGCCGAGATGAGAATGATTAGGTGGATGAGTGGCTTTACACTTAGAGACAAAATGCGGAATGAATATATTCGTGATAGGGTTGGTGTAGCTCCTGTGACAGACAAAATTAGAGAAAGTGTCTTAGATGGTTTGGTCATATTAAACGTCAACACCATTAGATGATCCGATTAGGAGAGTAGATGTTTTAAATTCGACTTGTGTTAAGAAAGGCATAGGTAGAACATAGGAGACATGGGCTTATTGTATAAAAAATGATCTTAATTTACTAGAACTAAATGAAAATATGGCACTAAATAGGACAGGCTTATTGTATAAAAAATGATCTTAATTTATTAGAACTAAATGAAAATATGACACTAAACATGACTCAATGGAGAAAAATCTTATTGTATAAAAAATGATCTTAATTTATTAGAACTAAATGAAAATATGACACTAAATAGATATTGTATTAAAAATGATCTTAATTTACTAGAATTAAATGAAAATATGACACTAAATAGGACTCATTGTATTAAAAATGATCTTAATTTACTAGAACTAAATGAAAATATGACACTAAATAGGACGCTATTAAAAATGATCTTAATTTATTAGAACTAAATGAAAATATGACACTAAATAGGATGCAATATTAAAAATGATCTTAATTTACTAGAACTAAATGAAAATATGACACTAAATAGGACGCAATGGTGATGATCTTAATTTACTAGAACTAAATGAAAATATGACACTAAATAGGACACAATGGAGAAAAATGATCATGTAGCCGACCCCACGTAGTGGGATTAAGGCTTTGTTGTTGTTGTTGTTCTTCGTTGAATCATAAATTAACGTTGAACTAAGATGGATTTTTCTCCTTTTTTTGTTGTATTGAAGCTATATTAAGGTTGCCATTAAACTAAAGGCGAATCATGTGAAATTTAATTGCATAAGAATTCAGTGCTATGTATATAAATGCCNGAGAAAAAGGATTCATGTAGCCGACCCCACGTAGTTGGATTAAGGCTTTGTTGTTGTTGTTGTTGTTGTTGTAACCAATTAAACCTAACTTACATTAGGTTTAGTTAATGGTAAACCCTAATTAGACTTAACCCAAATTAAACCTTACTTACATTAAATTTAATTATCCTTAAACCATAAGTAGACTTAACCCTAATTTAGTTTAACTAATCAATTAAACCTTACTTACATTAGCTTTAATTAACCTTAAACCCTAATAAGACTTAACCCTAATTAAGTCAAATTTATCAACTAAACCATATCTAAATTATGTCTATCTAAACCTAAACCCTAATTAAGCTTAACCTTAACTAACTCTAATTAATCAATTAAACCTAACCTAAATTAGGTTAAATTAATCCTAAACCCTTATTAAGTCTAATTGATCAATTAAATCTTACTTATATTAGGTTTAATTAACTTTAAACCCTAATAAAACTTAACCATAATTTAGTCTAATTAATCAATTAAACCTTACTTACAAAATTTTTAATTAACATTAAACCCTAGTTAAGTCTAACTAGTCAATTAAAGCGCACTTACATTAGGTTTAATTAACATTAAACCTAATTAGACTTAACCCTATTTAAGTTTAATTATTCAATTAAACCTTACTTAAATTAGGTTTAGTTAACCTTCAACTCTAATTAACCTTAATTATAACTAATTAATAAATTAAACATTACCTAAATTTGGTTTAATTAATCCTAAACCATAATTAGACTTAACCCTAATTTAGTATAATTAATCAATTAAACATTTTGTAAATTAAGTTTAATTAACCTTAAACCTATTTAGATTGCTCTAATTAAGTCTAATTAGTCAATTAAACCTTTCCTAAATTAGGTTTAATAAATTTTAAACCCTAATTAGACTTAACCCTAATTAAGTCTAATTAATCATTTAAACCTTACTTACATTAGGTTTAATTAACCTTAAACCATGATTAGAATTAACCCTAATTAAGTCTAATTAATCAATTAAATCTTACTTACATTCAGTTTAATTAACCTTAGCCTAGTTAGACAAAGCATAATTATGCCTACATAATTAAGTAAACCTTACCTATATTAGGATTAATTAAGAAAACCTTACCTATATTAGGATTAATTAAGCCTAAACACTAATATGGTCTAACCCCTAATTAGACCTAATTAATCAATTAAAACTTACCTACATTAGGTTTAATTAACCGTAAGACCTAATTAATCAATTAAAACTTACCTACATTAGGTTTAATTAACCTTAAACCCTACTTAGATTTAAGCCTAATTAAGTCTAATTATTCAATTAAACCTTACTTACATTCGGTTTAATTAACATTAAACCTTAATTAAGTTTAATTATTTAATTAAACTTTACCTAAATTAATTTTAATTAATCCCAAACCCTAACTAGACTTAACCTTAATTAATTCTAATTAATCAATTAAACCTTAGTTACATTAGGTTTAATTAAGCTTAAACCCTAATTAGACTTAACCTCAATTAAGCCTAATAAAACAATTAAACCTTACTTACTTTAGGTTCAAATATCTTGAAACCCTAATTAGACTTAACCCTAATTAAGTCTAATTAATCAGTTAAACCTTAACTAAATTAAGTTTAATTAACCTTAAACCTCAATCTAACCTTAGTGTCAACATATACTAAACAAACATCAAACCTTTAACTTAGGTTCAACTCAAATTGAACCTAAGTCAACATCAACTTTAGGTTCAGCACAAATTGAACCAAATTCAACTTCAAACTTAGGTTCAACCCAACTTGAACCCATGTTAACCATACCTTAGGTTCAATATATACTAAACTAAATCAAACCTTTAACTTAGGTTAAACTCAAATTGATCCTAAGTTAACACCAACTTTAGGTTCAACTCAAATTCAACCTAATTCAACTTCACACTTAAGTTCAACCCAGCTTGAACCCAAATTAACCAGACCTTAGGTTCAACAACACTGAACCTGAATCAAACCCTTAACTAAGTTTCAACTCAAATTTGAGCTAATTCAACGTCAATCCTTGAGTTCAAACCAACTTGAACCTAACTCAAAAAAAATCCTTAGGTTCAACCTAACTAGAATCTAAGTCAACTCAATCCCTTAGGTTCAACCCAAATTGAACCTGATCCAACTCAAAAACTTAATCTCAACCCAACTTGAACCTAAGTCAATTCAAACTCCTTAGGTTCAACCCAACTTGAACCCGATCCAACTCACACTCTTAAGTTCAAACCAGCTTGAGCCAAACTCAAATCAAACCCTCAGGTTCAATCTAACTTGAATTGAATTCAATTCAAACCTTCAAGTTCAACCTAACTTTAACTTAACTTAAACTCTTAGGTTCAACTCAAGTTAAATTAAATTTTAAATTTTAAGTTCAACCTACATTAAACTTAAATTAACCCAACTCTAAGTACTAATCATATTGGACTTAAGACTATTTCAAATCATATGTTTAATATTGAACCTAAATCAACCTTAGATTCCAATTACATTGGATCTAAAACATCTTAATTCCTAACTACATTCAACTTAAACCATTTTAAATCATTGAGTTCTACCTATATTCAACCTAAAATATTTTAAGTTCTACATATATTGGACTGAAACAATTCTAAATCCTTAGGTTATACCTACATTGAACGTAAAACATCTTCAGTCCTAACTACTTTGGACTTGTACCATTTTTAATTCTTAGGTTCTACTTACATTGAACCTAAATCATCTTAAGCCCTACCTACATTGGAATTAAACCATTTTAATCCTTAGCTTCTACCTACATTAAACCTAAAACTTATTAAGTCATAAATCATTCTAATTCCGTGGTTCTACGTACACTGAACATAAAACATCTTAAGTCCTAACTAAAATGGACTTAAAACACTTTAATCCTTAGGTTGTACCTATATTGAACCAAATTTTTTTTGAGTGTTACCTACATTGGACTTGAACCACTTTAATTTTTAGGTTCTACCTACATTGAACCTAAAACACCTTAAGTCGTGCCTACATTGGACTTAAGTAATTATGTTCTACTAACATTGAACCTAACATAATTTAAGCCCTACCTATATTGGACTTAAAACTATTTTAGTTTTTAGGTACTACCTACATTGAACTGTCAGCACTATTTTGGTTTAGGAGTTGCCCGTAAGAAGCTGTCGATCACCGAAATCAAAATCCCATCGCCTGCTTCAGAAGGACATATTAATTTAGATAAATATAAGTTTAGTAAAATATGAAATCAGATTGATCCCATATTTTTCATAGTTTAAATGAAAGATCACTATATCTTAAACATTGTATCAATCCCGAAGGATAAACATAAGACTTGAGGATGAGGCTCGATCAAATAAACTAAAAAATATATGACATTTGTTTTGTCTGTGAAACCATTTTATTTGCCGAAAATTTCTCCTATTTAATATGAAGAATTAAATAGGGTTTATATTAAGTAGACTACATCGTGCTAGCTCGTCCTAGGAAGTTGCCGACCCGATTAAGCATCTACAATTCTCTGATCCTATCAAAGGAGATGAGAGAGTCTCTGGTTACAACTAAGCTTTACCCAAAAATTTCCTTAGCTCAATTGGCCAATGCATAGCATGGGGTAACCTTCACAGACGAAGGCTTGCTGCTCGGTACCGCCGACCACAATCGTCAACTCTACATCTCCATCAAAATTGTCAGATTTGCGTTGTCCAGAGTTTTAGTAGATCCTGGAGCATCTCTTAATTTGATGATCCTACGAACATTGACCTATTTGGATATTGAAGCTCAGGAGCTTACGGCCGATAAAATGATGTTAAGAGGATTCAACCAAAAGGGAGAAAGAGTGGATCAATTACATTACTTATGAAGGTTGGAGAACTCGTAACAACCGTTAAATTTCATATCATTGATGTCAATTACATTACTTATGAAGGTTGGAGAACTTGTGACAACCGCTAAATTTCATATCATCGAAGTCGAGACCTTTACAACGCTCTACTAGGTCGACCGTGGATTCATGAACACAACATGGTTCCATCATCTCAACACCAATGCATCAAATACTACAAAGATGGTTAATAAAATTGCATTAAAGGAGACTTACAACGATTTTCAGTGCATGAAGTTAGTATCCACGAAGATGCTGCCTACTATGCGCCTCCAAAGAGGATTGTCTTGTCTCATGAAGTTATCACAAACAAAGATGAAGACTCAGAAGAAATACAAACAAGAGGCCATTCAACTCCGCTTCAACGATCTTTCAGCACTCCCTTACAACGAGTTGGTGAAAGTTCTTTTAGTTCGCGCATCCGAGGTCTAAACCGGGGAAGTGGACGAGGAATGATCAATTTAATTTTTGAACATACTAGTCCAACCATCACCGTTGGTGATGAAGACAGTTTTGAAGATGAGATAATGATGATAAGACAGAAGAGACCTCAGTACGAGATATCCCTAGAAGATACAGAGAGAAATGAATATGAAACAATGTATGATCAAATAAACCATTATGTGAATGCTTCTCTCTCAAAAGGCCAAGAGTTTAGAGTTTAAGGAAGTTCGTAGTATTGGTACAAAGCCGATCAAATTTTACCGTGCTTCTACCTCTTCTAAGAATGAAAAACATGTAAATTTGGATGATGATCCTAATGAATTAATGGAATTGCTTATTGGTTACTTCTTACCTTGTGCTCAAAAGTTAATTCAATAGGGACACTTACCAAAACAAATGCCAAAAGATAAATTTCAACCTTTTGAAAAATTATGGAATGGTAAAAGTCGAACTCTAAATTTGAAAGAGGGTCTCGGATTTGGTATTGTCGGACCAGCGATGATTCTAAATTTTGCATGGTTGTTACTGGTGAGTCAGAAGAGGATTGCCTTGATATAGCAGATGACTCTAATGATCAACTAATAGAACATGCTCCGCCAAAATTTGAGGAGGAAATTAAATCTACCATTGATGAATTGAAAGAGATTAACCTCAGGACTGAAGAACAACCCCAGCTTACATTTATAAGTTCTCTACTCAATGATGAAGAATCTTCATAATTAATCAAACTATTAACAGAATTCAAAGATTGTTTTGCATGGAGCTACGATGAAATGTCAGGACTATCAGCAAAGGTTGCAGTTCATAAACTCGGGGGGCATAAGAATATGACCCCAGTAAAATAAGCTCCCAAGAGAACGCGCTTCGAAATAGAACAACAAGTCATTGCCGAGGTGAAGAAATTATGGCAACTTTGTGAAAGAAGAGCAGTACTCCACATGGTTGGCTAACATTGTACCTGTTAGGAAGAAAAATAGATAGATATGTGTTTTTGTTAACTTCAGAGATTCAAATAATGCATGTCCAAAAGACAAATTTCCACTACCCATATCACAGACGATGGTGGATATCGCTTCAACACATGAAATTTTCCCCTTCATGGATGGATTGTCAGGATACAACCATATCAAGATGGCTCCCAAGGATGCAACACTTACGGCCTTCAAAACATCGATTGGAATTTTCTGCTACAAAGTGATGATGTTCGGCCTAAAGAACGTTTAAACAACATATTAGGGCGCAATGACGAAGATTTTTGATAACCTCATTCATAATTGAGTAGAATGCTACGTGGATGATTTAGTCATTAAAAGTAAAAAAAATAGACCATTTAAACGATTTGAGGATCGTGTTCGAACGGTTACGACGATATGACCTTAATATGATTCCCTTAAAGTGCGCCTTTGGCGTTACCTCCAGGAAATTTTCGGGATTCATTGTCCGTCATCGGTGAATCGAGATTGACCTGGATAAACTTAAAGCTATCTCGGAAATGCCTCCTCCTAAAACCTTAAAACAACTACGTTCCTTCCAGGATAAGTTGGCATATCTGAGATGCTTTATTTTTAATCTCTCAGGTAGGTGTCAGCCTTTCTCGGCACTAATTTAAAAGGACGGCAAATTCATTTGGGAAGAGAAATATCAGCAGGCCTTCGAGGACGTTAAACAATATTAATGGCACATCCTGTCTTGACATCCCCTATCCCAGAGAAACCATTAATACTTTATACCGCGACCTTAGAAGACTCTCTTGAAGCCCTTTTATACCAAGTCAAAGATGAGGGTAAAGAAAATGCACTCTACTACTTGAGTCATCGCTTAATACCGATGGAGAAAACGTATCCACCAATTGAGAAGCATTGTCTGACGTTAATTTTTTCCATTCAAAAACTTAGACGTTACATGCTTTCTCATAAGATTACTCTAATCTCAAAAGTTAATCTGTTGCAATATCTGATGACCCGACCAACACTTTCTGGATGCCTAGCAAAATGGTCAAGGATCTTATTGCAATTTGATATAACTTTTGTTCCCCTCCGTGCTATCAAGGGACAGATACTAGCAAACTTTCTCACTGCACACCCACTGCCAGCTGGGTCCTCTCTCAACAATGAGTTACCAGACGAGCAAAGACTACAAATGGAATTTTTCAGTGTGCAACACTGGAAAATGTACTTCGATGGTGCTTCGTCAGCCTAAAAAGATAAACTATCAGGAACAATTATACCATGCAAAGTAGGGATCAGTTTGATCTTTATCACGCCAGATAAGGGTATGTTGAAGTTCTCATACCGCCTGACAGAACCGTGCACCAACAATGAAGCTGAGTATGAAGCTTTAATCACCGGATTGGGAATGACAATCACAATGGATATAAGGAACATTGCCATCAATGGCGACTCCCAACTCGTCATCTAGCAAGTCACCACACAATATAGAATTATGAAACCAAGGTTAGCAGAATACCACCAGTACACGATGAAGCCTTTGGAGTAGATTCTTGATTAGACTTTCTACCAGATTCCAAGTGGAGATAATGCCCATGTTGACGCACTAGCAAAACTTGCTAAAGAAATGGCATGTCCCCCAGAGGATTCCATTGAAATCACAGTGCAAGGAAGGCGAGTCTTGTCTCAGATCGACCTCAAAACTCTACACAAGTTTGAAAAGTAGGAACAATAAATACAGTTGAATACATCAACAAATATTGGCTCAAGACATTAATAAAATATTTATATATTGGAAAGCTATCAGAAAACAAGTCTGAGGCACATCATATCACAAGAAGGGCTATGTCTTACGCCATGATGGGAAACATTCTATACAGAAGATCATTCGATCAAATGTGGCTACGGTGTTTGAACAGAGCCGAAGCATAGAATATTGTCAAAGAGGTACATATCGGATTGTGTGGCGCTCACCAGTTAGGGCAGAAAATGAAAATGAAGATCAAAAGACTTAGATATTATTGGTCAGCAATGATGTCCAATTGAGTGGTTACAGCCAAAAAATATCACCAATGCTAAGTGCATGGGGTGGTCCTACAGCAACCTCCGAATGTGCTACACCCAACTGTTGCCTCGTGGCCATTCGAGTGTTGGGGCACGAACATAATAGGTCTGATAGACCCTCCATCTTCCAAATGACATAGGTTTATACTTGCCGCTACAAATTACTTCTCTAAATGGGTAGAGGCAGTGCCGTTACGTGAGGTTACGTCACAGCACGTCCTTCATTTTTTCAAAAGCCAATTTTTCTATCATTTCAGAGTACCACAAGGAATAATTTTTGACAATGGAACAGCTATCAGAAGCACAAAGATCAACAATTTTGTCAAAAGACATGGGATAGATTGGAGATACTCTACGATTTAATATCCTAGAGTAAATGGTCTGGCTGAAGCTTTCAATAAAATACTAGTACAGATTTTAAAGAAAACACTGGAAAAAATTGAAAGGGATTGACACAACAAACTATTAGAAGCCTTGTGGGCCTATCAGATAACTTTCAAGACTCCCACTCAGTGTACACCCTATATGCTCGTGTACAGGTCCGGGGATGTGCTATCGCTAGAAATTCAGACATCGTCTCTTAGATTTGTTGTTGCTAACCAACTCACAACAAAAGAAAGTGAAAAACTCAGACTTTAAGAACTAGAAAGTCTTGAGGGAAAACAACTAGAAGCACAACAACATTTGGAGTTTACCAGGCAAAGATGGTACAAGCCCTTGATAAATTGGTCCGCCCAAGGACAATCAAAGTTGGTGACCATGCACTTGTACTCAAAAGGTCTATTCTTGCACGCCGCAAAATAGGTGGAATATTCGAGCCAATTTGGGAGGGACCATTTGTTGTTAAAAAGGTCTACACAAGAGGAGCCTACCAGTTAGTGGACTTCCGGGGTGAAAGACTCATGTTACTGAAAAATAGACAATATTTGAAAACCTATAACACAACCTGATGTCGCTTGCCTTTGCTTGCTTTGAAACTTTGAAACTTTGATTTCTTTGGGGTTATCTATGTGGCCAAATGTCTATAACCGGGTCCATTTTGTAATTAGCCTCAATATAATGAAAATTTTGAGAAAAAAATACTTTTAAACTTTAATATTTTCTCCTTTTCACTTTTGAGTATACTATTCCACAAAAATTAAACAAAATTCATATATAAGTAAACAATTCATTTCACTAAAATAAGCTAAAATTTACTTCTATAAATACTTTATTTTGTTCTGGTTCATGCCAAGTTTCGACCCACTAAAATTTTTCCTATCGTTTGCAGAAGAATATCAGGACAGAGGCTGATCTTTGCTTTCAAGGATGGCTGGAGCCTCGCACTGAATGAAGAGATGGCGTTGCAGGGCGGTACCATAGACTTCAACATGAACTTTAAACAGGTCGACATGTTCTATGAAGTTCCTCTAATGAATGTAGTCAGTTATAAAAAAAAAAGAGGGATTGCCTTCACTTCTAAGGGTGACCGCCAAAGATAATGCATCACATAAAGGCAAGAACGTGATAATAGAGTGAGATCCAATGGAAGGGCCCAGCCGTCTGCCCTCCATGGTAGCCACACCAGCCTAGGGCCTACTAGCCACAAATAACAAACGACTAACATATGCTTCACTTTGCAGGACACAACGCAGAAACGCCAGCCACAAAAAATAGAGGGCTTCTCTACGAGAGGAACATAGACGTCAAAGAGAAACAAACAACTTACTCACCCTGGTATACAAAAAAAATTTCTACCAGCCTACCCACCAAAGATGAAGAACTGGGGTTCATCACAGAGCCAGAGACACCTTCATCTTCAAATGTTTTATGCAAGGGTTGCCCGACATGCAACGCTAAGATACCTGCAGGGACATCAGCCGCAGGGGCATTTGTAGAATGCCCGGATTGCAATATTCTACATTTACAACGCTTATACCTCCAACATCGATAGGTCTCAGACTTTAGATTTTATGATGGATGATCCATACATCCCACTTGGGATAGATCAATATATACCATGGAGCCTAGGTTCGTACATCCCGCTAGATGTCAAGTCTCATGTTGCAGATCAGTCAGTGCTAGTTTGGGTTCCTACCAATATTCTGAGGGAAGAATGCCCGCGACAGCTACTGACTCCTAGTACAATGGAGTACTATAAAATAAGCAAAGTAAATAAAAGAGAATTTGAATTGTACAAAGAATTTTAAGGAAGAATCATCAACATACTGGAAGGTCTGAAGCTGTATACCAGGGTTTTCTCCGAGAGTGATGAAAGAAGCATTCTTGACTGCATCTTTGATTTGAGAAATAGAGGTCAAATGGGCCTTCTCATGGAAAGAACATACTCTGAGCCAAAGAAATGGATGAGAGGAAAAGGAAGAATCACCATTCACTGTGTTTGTTGTTATAATTTTACAACTGACAGATAGATAAATCTGTCAGGGATCCTTAGACATGACCAGGTAGACCCACTACCTCCAATAATAAAGTGGATGATCAAGAGAATGGTCAGATGGAACATATTGTCAGCTACCTGCATCCCGAATAGTTGCATCATCAGCATATATGACGAGGGAGACTGCATACCTCCTCACATTGATCATCATAATTTTGTAAGACCCTTTTGCATGGTCTCATTTCTGAGTAAGAGCAATATATTATTTGGGAAAGAGATTGACATTGTCTTCCCTGGCAAGTTCAAAGGAACTGTAGAGATTTCATTGCCAATTGGTTTAGTTTTGGTTTTGAAAGGAAATGGGGCAGATTTCGCCAAACATTGCATTTCAGGGGTACGACAGCGTAGGTTGTCTGTGACCTTCTATAGGTTGGATGACAGCAAAATACCATATAGATTGCAGTATGACCCGGAAATGGAAGAACTACTATTGTACAAGCTATGTGAGGGTTGTACCTCTAAGTACATGCAAAGGAAACTCTTATCCTGGAGCAAGGCTTAGAAGGTCTGCACGATCAAGAGCTCGTCGTACCCGATACAGATGGTCAGAGGGTTCACTTTTTTTTATAGCAACATGATATGTATCTAATATACTCAACCTACATTATATTCATGGCATGATATGTTCTGGATGTACTTCAACATGGACTAGATATTGTACCTTTTTAGGCGTTAGCCTATGTTTGATCTATGACATCTTTATTGGAGTAGATTAATGGAAATTTCTCTCAAAAATGTGCCTTTTTGTCAGTTGCTTTTTGGTGCGATGGACGGAAGCCACAAACCGTGCATTGGTTCAAAATTTTAATGAATGAAGATTGAAACAATAAATCTTTAACTAAAATAAAACCCAAATAAAAAAAATCACAAATGAACAAACAACAAAACAATTTTCTTTTGAAAATCAACCAATTAAAATTAAAATTTTAAAGATATTTTAAAAAATTAAATGTGTTAAAAGTAACAAGAAAATAAACTGAGTCTGTTGAGAGGATTCTCTTGGTTTCAGAGTTTACTCTTTGTGCGCACTACACAACCATCTTTATCTGCATTAACTCTATTCACTTCCCCATAAAATTTTGCATTCTGCACAAAACCCCACAAAACTCTACAAATCTTCTTCAACAAAATTAACCTTTTCACATGATACATTTCCGCAAACTCAACCTCACAAACTCTCTATATTGTTTTCATATGGCACTCAGAGTCAGTACCCAAATTTTGACCACCCATCTTCGAGATTGGTATAAGACCCTCTTTAATGGAGCGTGGCATCCTATTCTTAATCCTTGAGGTTGGTCCCTGACTTTTGACTCTCTTTTCAAAAATGATAACTAAAATTCAATTCTCATTTCTGAATCAGTACCTAAATTCTCATTCCTTCACATATTTTCATATTATATTCACATATTCCCCATGAATTCACATGTGTGAATCTGCATATTTTTTTCATAAGTACACATATATTTTCTTGTCACCTCTTGGGTTGGATGTGAGTCCTAATGATTTCCTTCCTAATGTGAAACATATATTTTCTTGTTAACTCTTGAGTTGGATGTGAGTCCTATTACTTTCCTCTTCAATGTAGCACATATATTCTCTTATCACCTCTTCGGTTGGATGTGAGTCGTAGTGCTTTCCTTCCTAACATGACACATATATTTTCTTTTTACCTCTGGAGTTGGATGTGAGTCCTAGTGCTTTCCTCCTCAATGTATCACATATACTCTCTTGTCACCTCTTGGGTTGGATGTAAGTCCCATATGTTTTCTTGTTACCTTTTCAGTTGGATGTGATTCCCAGTGCTTTCCTTCTCAATCTAGCACATATATTCTCTTATCACCTCTTGGGTTGGATGTGAGTCCTAGTCCTTTCCTTCCTAACGTGACACATATATTTTCTTATTATTTCATGAGTTGGATGTGAGTCCCAGTTCTTTCCTTCTCGATGTAGCACGTATATTCTCTTGTCACCTCTTGAATTTGATGAGTCCTAACGTTTTCCTTCATAACTTGACAAATATATTTTCTTGTTACCTTTTGAGTTGAATTTGAGTGCCGGCGCTTTCCTTCTTGATATAGCACATATATTCTCTTGTCACCTATTGAGTTGGATATGAGTCCCAGTGCTTTACTTCCTAACGTGACACAAATATTTTCTTGTCACCACTTGGGTTGGATGTGAGTCCTAGTGTTTTCCTTCCTAACGTGACACATGTATTTTCTTGTTACCTCTTGAGTTGGATGTGAGTCGCAGTGCTTTCCTCCTTAATGTAGAACATATACTCTCTTCACCTCTTGGGTTGGATGTGAGTCCTAGTGCTTTCCTTCATAACGTGACACATATATTTTTTTGTTACCTCTTTAGTTTGCTGTGTCCCAGTGCTTTTCTCCTCAATGTAGTAGATATTTTCTTCGTCATCACTTGGGTTGGATGTGAGTCCCAGTGTTTTCTTTCCTAACATGACATATATACTCTCCCTATCATATGTCAGTATGAATATAACTCCCAAGTGGTAACTCGAACTAGTACAGTCCTTTTTATTTAGAGACATATCCTTAATGGTTGTTGTCATCTACACTGTTGTTACCCTCTGGAGCCGAATGTGAGCCTCTGTGTTTTCCATCTTGATTCAGTCCTCTCACACAATCCTATTATTATATTTTGAAAAAAGTTTCAAGATCACCTTAAATGGATTATGGCATCTGATTCTTATTTCGGGATTGATACCCAAATTTTAATTCCCACCTTGCGGTCAGCACTTACATACTGACTCCCATCCTTTATGAATACCTAAAATTTCATAACTCAAAATTCACTCTCCAATCCCCAATGAGAGTCCCTACTCCTTGATTTCAATCGGACGATCATCTGCAAAATCCCCAGAAGAAGCAAATCACACACACAACTCTACATATACTTCCGGGTCTATTGACTTAGGAGTTTTTTATTGGTTTTTGTTGATCTCGTCGGTCAATACCAATACGCGCGGTGTGCTTGCCCAGCACACCACACCTATTGGGGGTTCATTTGTTAACCTCAATTTTGGTTGAGGTTTACTTTTTCCTCTTTAGTAGAGCCATAATACTTTTTTATTGACTATTCTTAGAAACCTAGACAACGAACCCTCTCCATTAGAAATTCTACACTCTTCTTTACTCAACTTAAAGTTCCACATATTGGTCCTAATCTCTAGCACTTAGTAGATGGGATCATTATGGGAGAGCTCAAGATGAGTTCCCTTAGGATAGCTTGGCCTTAGGGTTGACCCTGGGTGTTGGTCTCGGGCTAAGGCACTCACTTGCAATTACTTACACTCACAATCACTCACTACCCTAAACCCAGAATTTCTTGACTTTAGTCCCTTGCTACTTTTGGGAGACTCATGTAGGTGGTCCCTTAAAACCATTAGCCCTAGGCTAGGGTTTGGCTATGATCACTACATAGAGGACCCAAAATGGGGTTTCTATTGGTCCAAAGGCTTCTCTGGTCTAGGTCTACCTCCAGTAAAAATTTCGAGGGATTAGGAANTATCGGATAGTCTCAGTCAGGTATGTTTTTAAAATTTCATGTATTTACACATTATTATAAATAAAATATGTTATTGAATGTTAATATGATATTTCCCTTAAAAATAGGAATATTTTACACCCCAATCATCACAAACTTACACCAACATGTTGATGCAGTTCATTGCTGAACTCTGAGTAGATAATATATGAGATATCAATCATTAAATTCCTTTAAATTGATGTATTGAATAATCAAATTATATTGGAAATCTTAAAATACTTCTAAATTTTGTAAATTTGTTGCCACAGTGTTTGATTTTATTTTGACAGTATTGTGACAATATTCTAGTATTATTGTGGTAATAATTCTGGTGGAATGTGATTGCGGTAATATATTGGTGCGCGGTTGGATTGCAATATTCTGCGGTTTCATTCCTGCTTTATTACAGGAGAAAGAAGATAATGTCACGATTGGATTGTAATATTCTGACGTCTTATTGAAGCATTATTGGAATATTACATAAAAAGTTTAATTTAATCAAGTATAAATTTTATGAAATATCTAAATAAGTTTGAATAAAAAATAGTTTTCAAAAAATACAAATCAATTTGGATTAATTCTCCAAGTTACAGGTCAAGTCTTGCTCTACTAAAATGTTACGGTTAATCAAAATCGTATTTATATAAATTAATACTTAATGAAAATGACTTAAAACATGTGTGTTTTCAGTTGAGTAGTGCCACATAATTATGTTTAACTAAATTTACTTACAAATCAAATTATAATAATGTCAAACTCATGAAATCTATAGACTTTAAGAAGCATAAGTATCGTTCAAGTCAGTTAACATTGAAACTTCACTGAATCAGTTAGTGTACCAATCTCAATTAGAAATGCTCCAACCTAATCGAAATTCCAGCACTAATGTTTGGGTTACAACAACTGTAATTTCCAATCCAAGGGTACAACCTTAAAATAAATAATATACACACATAGACAGACACATATGTTGACCTCATTTTTGGTTGAGGTCAGTTTTTCCTCTTTAGTAGCCTAGGGTCTAGCCATAGGACTTTCCTGTTGACTATTCCTAGAGGACTAGAAAATGAACCCTCACCAATAGAAATTCTAAACCCTTCTTTGTTCAACTTGAACTTCCACATATTGGTTTTAACCTCTAACACTTAGTAGGTGTGGTCACTATGGAGGAGCTCAAGGGGATTCCCCCATAGGATGGTCAGACCTTAGGACTAACCCTGGGTTATCTGATTTTGGTGGGGCTAACTTGCACACACTACATTCTCTCACATACCTTGAACCTTAGGACCCCTTAGTTTGGTCTCTTGACTCCTTTTGGGAGGCTCGTATGGATGACTCTATACCCCTAATCTTTGACTAATAGGGTTAGAACCAGCATATTGAGCATCCAAAATGAGTCCTCACATGGCTCCTATTGGTTTAATGTGGCTTCATGGCTTGTTAGCCCATTTTGGCCAAAAACCACCAAATTACCAAAATACCTATACAACCCTAATTTTTGCCAAAAAAATCCTAAAATTATCCAAAATACCCAAATTTGTTCAAAAATTAATTCAAACCACTCACCACTACCTAAATTAACCAAAATTTACCAAATTTCCAAAATACCCCAAAAAATTACCAAATTGCCCCTCATGACCTAAAAATTCCAAAAATTCCCAAAAAATTCCAAAATAATCTCAAATATTCCCAGTGTCAATTTTTTATCATCAATTTGACCATTATGACTAATTTGATCCAATTAACCAAAAGCCCCAATTTGCCCTTAAAGGCCCAAATGTCCTCAAATTAACCACAATTTTGGCCCAATTGAACCCAATCTTGCCCAATTTCAATTCTAAACCATAATTCAACATCCTTAATTCTATTTTAAACAAAATTCAAGCACAAGTTCATTCAAATCAAGAAGTNCCAACCCAAATTTACTTCACCAAGACTAAGCCCTGACCTCCCTGGACTAGATGGTGACCCCTCCTTGGCCGGTCAGCCACCTTGGTGGCCAAAAAACCCAATTTCAAAAGCAACACCTAGGCCAAAACTCAAAATTAAACCCATCTAAGTTGTCTCATCCCAAGTGGATGTTTGCACCTTGTTAGCATCTTCATAAGCAACTTAGGACACTCATCAATTGCCCCTGGTGGCCTCTCCAAGCCCCTTTATTTAAACCCCTCCTCCATGGCCAAAGGGGGAGAGCTTGAAATTCCTTAGGGAGATTGTCAAATTGCTTCCAAAGCTTCCTTGAGATCTTTTGAGCTTAAAGCAACCATCTTTAGCCATCCAAATCCACTGCTCAAGCTCAACTTTGGAGCTCAACTCCTATGCCGAAATATGACATCCTCNATTGGCCCACCAATTCAATTCAAAATCACTTGAAACTTTGCCAAATCCCTCATGACATATTCCTACACCAAATGCAACATTCAATTAGCCCATATTTAATTTCAATTTCAAAAGCCCAAACCCATTTCACTTAATTCCAAAAGCCCAAGTCCAAAGCCCACATGATAATTACATTTTTCCCCTTCATTCATTCAATTAAAATCATGCCTAAGGTTTTAAATATATGAGCAAGATTTTACAAATGAAGCTTCATGATAAACTTCACAAAATATTTCAAAATTCCAAAAATCCCTCCTCATGAAAGTTGCCAAGCCAACGACAAGCCATGGAGCCACTTCCAAGCCATAGGCAAGCCATGAGAGCCATGCCACATCATCAAGCTATTATTGGAAAGAGGCTAAAACAATTTTAAATATCCTTAAGATCCTTTTAACCCCTCCCATGAATCACTATAACTCATGTTTAGTCAAATCTCTTTGGATAAAGACCTCGCCATGATGATTAAGCTGAGCCACCTAATTTTCCTGAGCACCCAAACCGGCCTTGAGGGGTGAACCCAACCCCAAACCATGATTAGACCCAAATTAACCCAAAATTCCCATTTTCCCATACTCTTTCAAGCCCATACCTTTACACATGGCCAACCGNTTTAAATATCCTTAAGATCCTTTTAACCCCTCCCATGAATCACTATAACTCATGTTTAGTCAAATCTCTTTGCATAGAGACCTCGCCATGATGATTAAGCTGAGCCACCTGATTTTCCTCAGCACCCAAACCAGCCTTGAGGGGTGAACCCAACCCCAAACCATGATTAGACCCAAATTAACCCAAAATGCCCATTTTTCCATACTCTTTCAAGCCTATACCTTTACACATGGCCAACCCAAATTTACTTCACCAAGACTAAGCCCTGACCTCCCTGGACTAGATGGTGACCCCTCCTTGGCCGGCCAGCCACCTTGGTGTCCGAAAAACCCAATTTCAAAAGCACCACCTAGGCTAAAACTCAAAATTAAACCCATCTAAGTTGTCTCATCGCAATTGGATGTTTACACCTTGTTAGCATCTTCATAAGCAACTTATGACACTCATCAATTGCCCCTGGTGGCTTCTCCAAGCCCCTTTATTTAAACCCCTCCTCCATGGCCAAAGGGGGAGAGCTTGAAATTCCTTAGGGAGATTGTCAAATTGCTTCCAAAGCTTCCTTAAGACCTTTTGAGCTTAAAGCAACCATCTTTAGCCATCCAAATCCACTGCTCAAGCACAACTTTGGAGCTCAATCCCTATGCCGAAATATGACATCCTCCAAACCTCCACCAAATTCAAATTAATTGCACTCACACCATCCCCACAACAAGAGAAAAAGATCCCCCACAAAAGCCCCATCACCAGAGTACCCTAAGGTGGACTTTGATCAACCCTCTAATTCGGCCTTGGTTGAAATCATATCTAAGCGATTAACCACGACTTGAGGCTCCATGCCTAGGCTCTTGGGATCCCCACAAAGCTTCCACAGGCATCCAATCGAGGCTTCCCCTCTTGGACCAAGTTATTAAAGTTAACCCTAAACGGAGCTTCATTTGATTCTTCATGTGCATAGAGTCGATTTAAGAGTAAAGTAACTGTATAGATATGTTCTCCTAGTTAAAACAAACAATTTAAAAAACCAAACTTGATTTGGTTGAGAATCGAGTAAGATATCAAGGTTTGAAAATGGACGGTTCTCAGGCTAGCACATCGTGGATGATGACAGATCGTCATCGGATCGTGCGTATATCGCGTGGATGGTTCTGATCATGCCGGATGGAGAGACGGAGCGGAACCGCAGGTTGACAAGGCAGATTCGTGGATGGTGGCGCCGAATGGGAGTACGACGAGTGGTTGTTCGACGCGTACGAGGATGACATAGATAAGTAGAAAAATATGATATTTTCTGATTTATTTAAATAACCATAACAAATTTGTGTAGAAAAATCATAAAAATAAAATAAAAATACTCTGTTGCTCAATGAAAAGAGGAGAACAATCTGGAAACATTTTTAAGTTTATTTGATGCATATATTATTTTTAATTAATTAAATATTANCCCACAACAAGAGAAGAAGATCCCCCACAAAAGCCCCATCACCAGAGTACCCTAAGGTGGACTTTGATCAACCTTTAATTTGGCCTTGGTTGAAATCATATCTAAGCGATTCACCACAACTTGAGGCTCCATGCCTAGGCTCTTGGGACCCCCACAAAGCTTCCACAGGCATCCAATTGAGGCTTCCCCTCTTGGACCAAGGTATTGAAAGTTAACCCTAAACGGAGCTTCATTTGATTCTTCATGTGCATAGAGTTGATTTAAGAGTAAAGTAAATGTATAGATATGTTCTCCTAGTTAAAACAAACAATTTTAAAAAACCAAACTTGATTTAGTTGAGAATCGAGTAAGATATCAAGGTTTGAAAATGGATGGTTCTCAGGCTAGGACATCGTGGATGATGACGGATCGTCATCGGATCGTGCGTATATCGCATGGACGGTTCTGATCATGCCGGATGGAGAGACGGAGCGGAACCGTGGGTTGACAAGGCAGATGCGTGGATGGTGGCGCCGAATGGGAGTGCGACGAGTGGTTGTTCGACGCGTACGAGGATGACACAGATAGGTACAAAAATATGATATTTTCTGATTTATTTAAATATCCATAACAACTTTGTGTATAAAAATCATAAAAATAAAATAAAAATGCTCTGTTGCTCAATGAAAAGAGGAGAACAATGTGGAAACATTTTTAGTTTATTTGATGCATATATTATTTTTAATTAATTAAATATTGTTTTCCTTATTTTAAATCTCTATTTGAATAGGCATTTCACCATGACTTGAACTTTAGGACTTTGATTTTACATGTTTTTAGGATTATTTTCATGATTTTTCAAAGGTCATAGGAGATTGCTAAGCATAGATATCTAATTTTCAAGTTAAAGGTCCCTATTTTGGNAGGCATTTCACCATGACTTGAACTTTAGGACTTTGATTTTACATGTTTTTAGGATTATTTTCATGATTTTTCCAAGGTCATAGGAGATTGCTAAGCATAGATATCTAATTTTCAAGTTAAAGGTCCTTATTTTGTTTTAAAAATTATAATAATTAAAATACTCATCAGAAAAATATAAAAGATGTTTTTGTAGGTTTACTGTGATTAGAGGGCCCTAGGAAAAATAAAAACTTGATTTAACTCATTAAAAATAACCCTAATTATCATCAACCCTAAAAAAAATGAAATAAAATTAATTTGGAGCAATTATGAATGTAAATGGCAAAAAAACTATTCCACACTATAATTTAATGTTAGGNTGTTTTTGTAGGTTTACTGTGATTAGAGGGCCCTAGGAAAAATAAAAACTTGATTTAACTCATTAAAAATAATTCTAATTATCACCAACCCTAAAAAAAATGAAATAAAATTAATTTGGAGTAATTATGAATGTAAATGGCAAAAAAACTATTCCACACTATAATTTAATGTTAGAGGAGCTCTCCATAAAAATTTCAAGTTAATTGGAGTTAATTTAGTAACTTAAATGGATTAATCAAGTGAAATAACATTTTTGGTATTAAAATAATTATAATAATTAAAATATAATTCAAAAAATTACCAAAGTTAGTTTTTAGAGCTCCTTATAACCAGAGGAATCTAATAAAAATAAATACTTCATTTTTGAGCTAATTTTAAGCCTTTAAACAATTAAAAAATCAAATAAAAATCAACAAATTGTAAAAACACACTAAAATATCATGTTTGGTTTTCTGATCACCTAGAACAAATTAAAATAATTTTCCCAATTTTCTAAGTTAAGATGTTAATTTTAAAAGGCTTAAAAATGGATTTTCCCTAAATTTTAACTTAAATAATTATAATAATTAAAATATAAGTCAAAAAAATATGAAATTTGATTATTTAGGTTTCCTAGACTTAGAGGGATTTATTAAAAATATAAGATTAAATTTTTTATTTAAATATTATTTTATATTTAATTAATACTCAAAACCAATAAATTATTCTAATAATTAACTTAAACCTAAAAAAATAATGAAAATTGAACCAAGTGATCCTCTGACANATTAAAATAATTATAATAATTAAAATATAATTCAAAAAATTACCAAAGTTAGTTTTTAGAGCTCCTTATAACTAGAGGCATCTAATAAAAATAAATACTTCATGTTTGGTTTTCTGATCACCTAGAACTAATTAAAATAATTTCCCCAATTTTCTAAGTTAAGATGTTAATTTTAAAAGGCTTAAAAATGGATTTTCCCTAATTTTTAACTTAAATAATTATAATAATTAAAATATAAGTCAAAAAAATATGAAATTTGATTATTTAGGTTTCCTAAACTTAGAGGGATATATTAAAAATATAAGATTAATTTTTTATTTAAATATTATTTTATATTTAATTAATACTCAAAACCAACAAATAATTCTAATAATTAACTTAAACCTAAAAAAATAATGAAAATTAAACCAAGTGATCCTCTGACCTAGGTAAACCTCCAATAATTTTCTTAAGGACATTTGTCTTATTATGAATGAGTTATCAAATTTTCACTGAAAATCTCTATTTTTACATTATAAATAATTATAAAAATAAAATAAACTTGGAAAAATCACATTTTTCTCCTTTGATGTTTTAATTAACCCATGAGTGAGGTACCATAAAATCTTCAAGTCATTTGAGTTTAATTTAATGAATTATAGGGTGTCAAGGCCTTAGGGGCAAAAGNAAATAAAATAAACTTGGAAAAATCACATTTTCTCCTTTGATGTTTTAATTAACCCATGAGTGAGGTAACATAAAATCTTTAAGTCATTTGAGTTTAATTTAATGCATTATAGGGTGTCAAGGCCTCAGGGGCAAGAAGGTAATTTTGGAATTTAAAGCTTAAATAATATTTAGGCTTAATCAAAAGGGTAAATGGGTAATAGTGATCTTAAAATAACATACCTTGATGATTGAAACATAAAAGAGATAATTGGTAGAAACCAACCTCACTTTGAATCTCATAAAGGATAAATTTATAATTTTTCAAATTAATGAAATTTGGAAGAATAATTAAATAGGAAGATATTAAGGTGAAAGGTTTGATTTTTGAAGATAATAACTCACTGATTTTAAACCCTTAATTAATAGTTTTAAAAATTATTTATAATTTATGATAAGAAATAAGGATATAAATATTAAAAAAATCTTTTTTTGCAAACATACCTATTAAATCTGAAGGGCTTAGTAGTGAACTAGGCTTAATCAAAATTTTGTCNCCCTTAATTAATAGTTTTAAAAATTATTTATAATTTATGATAAGAAATAAGGATATAAATATTAAAAAAATCCTTTTTTGCAAACATACCTATTAAATCTTAAGGGCTTAGTAGTGAGCTAGGCTTAATCAAAATTTTGCTCAATGAGATTTAGAAAATAACTTATAATTAATTTAAAACATTTCAAAATATTACGAGGCCATTCTTTAAAAATCAAATCAATTGAATTCCTTAATTAAATCAAGTTGCCCCTAAAAGGTCTTTACCTATATAACTCATAAATGAGATATCAAGTGATGACTACCCCATTTAAGAGATAATCAAAACATCATGATTCACNCCTATATAACTCATAAATGAGATATCAAGTGATGATTACCCCATTTAAGAGATAATCAAAACATCATGATTCGTTGAGCATAAGAGTATTAATTGAATGAACTATATATCAAACACAATAAGACCAAAACGAACTCCAGATAATTCTAAGACTATGAAATGTTTAGGGTATTACCCAAAACTTCTTCATAATCCTTTGGAAATATTGTAGGACATCTGAACTTATTATGATTTGCTTAATGGAATCATCCTCAAAATTTAAACCCACTAAGTTATGACATAGGATCTGGTAGACACACCTTAAACTTGTATTTTCTACTTTTCTTATAAGCATGCTTTAATTCCTATGAAATTATATATACATATATGTGTTTTGCAAGCACTGACTTTCAGGTAGAGGAACGAGAAGACTCGCCAAGTACACTTTTACAGTTTACAGTGCCTTCTTTTCTCGTACTTTACACACTATACTTTTATGCTTATGAACTTCCATGCTAAACAACAATGTCTTCCTGCATGAAAACCAAAAATGCTATGATAGCCACAAAACTGAAACCAAAACCAAATTAAAATTCACCGGCACAAAATTCAAAATATAAGACAACTCAAAAATTAATCACAAACATCACAAAAAAATACTTGCAACTAAATTAAGATGTCTTTATCAGATGATCGGGAATCCCTCGAAGAACTTCCCACGGTCTAAATGAAAGTATGGAACTCATTAAGTTCAGTTTAGTAACTTCATTTGGACTAAATGAATCCAATAGAAAATAGTGGTACCGGAACGAGGGAACCGTATGATCCTAACCGGTGTCGCTCTAACAAACTTTAATATGCTCCATAACATTCAAAGAACTACAATCATATCGACATCTGATTTGACATCATAACTTAACACACTAGAAAACTTAAACTCGTCATGATAAGGAGCTTGGAGCTAGCATGGTGGGCAGCATGACCATCTTTAACAACACAACACGTCTACATCATCTAAACCAACTTCCTTTCTTAGAATTAAATAACCAAGCCATATGACATTGAGTTTATTTGCTTATACAACATAAATCCTCACCCTATCTTTAGGACTTTGTACAGCTCTGTTGTACAATATAAGCCTTGACTTGTTTTATGGTTATGAGGTTGTTTTTCGTCATGACCTAAATCCTCACATCTTCTAGGCTATTTGTGTGATTTTTTCACATGAATGTAAGCCATAACTAATAAATTTTGCAGGATGAAACATTTAAATATTTCTCCTTTAAATTGAAGCCAAACCATAGGATAGCTTGAGAAGTCACCTAGGTTCTCCTCCGGTCTATGACATCCACTAATTCTTCCTCCTTTAGACTCTACAACAAAATGTTCCAAATTTGAGTCATTCCCCTTTCACACCTCTTTGTTCGATTTCGTTGAAAAGTCTTATTCTTTTGAACTACTTGAAGATGGNCTTAATGGAATCATCCTCAAAATTTAAACCCACTAAGTTATGACATAGGATCTGGTAGACACACCTTAAACTGGTATTTTCTACTTTTCTTATAAGCATGCTTTAATTCCTATAAAATTATATATACATATATGTGTTTTGCAAGCACTGACTTTTAGGTAGAGGAACGAGAAGACTCGCCAGATACACTTTTACAGTTTACAGTGCCTTCTTTTCTTGTACTTTACACACTATACTTTTATGCTTATGAACTTCCATGCTAAACAACAATGTCTTCCTGCATGAAAACCAAAACTGCTATGATAGCCACAAAACTAAAACCAAAACCAAATTAAAATTCACCGGCACAAAATTCAAAATATAAGACAATTCAAAAATTAATCACAAACATCACAAAAAAATACTTGCAACTAAATTAAGATGTCTTTATCAGATGATCGGGAATCCCTCGAAGGACTTCACACGGTCTAAATGAAAGTATGGAACTCATTAAGTTGAGTTTAGTAACTTCATTTGGACTAAATGAATCTAATAGAAAATAGTGGCACCGGAACGAGGGAACCGTATGATCCTAACCGATGTCGCCCTAACAAACTTTAATATGCTTCATAACATTCAAAGAACTACAATCATATCGACATCTGATTTGACATCATAACTTAACACACTAGAAAACTTAAATTCGTCATGATAAGGAGCTTGGAGCTAGCATGGTGGGCAGCATGACCATCTTTAACAACACAACACGTCTACATTAGCTAAACCAACTTCCTTCCTTAGAATTAAATAACCAAGTCATATGACATTGAGTTTATTTGCTTATACAACATAAATCCTCACCCTATCTTTAAAACTTTGTACAACTCTGTTGTACAATATAAGCCTTGACTCATTTTAGGATTATGAGGTTGTCTTTCGTAACGACCTAAATCCTCACATCTTCTAGGCTATTTGTGTGATTTTTTCACATGAATGTAAGCCATAACTAATAAATTTTGCAAGATGAAGCATTTAAACATTTCTCCTTTAAATTGAAGCCAAACCATAGGAAAGCTTGGGAAGTCACCTAGGTTCTCCTCCGGTCTGTGACATCCACTAATTCTTCCTCCTTTAGACTCTACAACAAAATGTTCCAAATTTGAGTCATTCCCCTTTCACACTTATTTGTCTGATTTCGTTGAAAAGTCCTATTCTTTTGAACTCCTTGAAGATGGNGTGACTTCGATTATCTAAGATGTAATTAACTATAGGGGCTTGCCCTTATAGAAAGTTTTTCTGAACCCAACTTAAAATAAACCCTATTTAATTCTTCATATTAAATAAGGGAAATTTTCAGCAAATAAAATAGTTTTGCAGACCAAACGAATTTCATATATTTTTTAGTTTATTTGATTGAGTCTCATCCTCAACTCTTGTGGTATAGTGCTCTTTCATTTAAACTGTGAAAAGCATGGGGTCAGTNTTCTCCTTTGATGTCTTAATTGGCCCATGAATGAGGTAGGATAAAAATTTCAAAGTCATTTGGATTAAATTTAATAAATTATGAAGTGTTATAGATTTAATGGCAAATGTGTAATTTGGGAAATTTAGCCTTAATTAAAATTTAGGCTTAATTCAAGGAAGGAAATGGGCAACCTCTGATTTTAAATAGTTTATTTGGATGTTTAAAACATAAGGGGTTAATTAGTAGAAACCAACCTCACTTTCTTAATTGAAAAGATAAAAATTTCTAAATTATTAAAATTTGGGAGTTTATTAAAATAAAATGAACCTAGGACTTAGGGGTTTGACCTTTGAAGTGAATAATTAATCAATTTAATACCCCTATTTGATTTTTTAATGAAATTCAAGTAATGAATCATGATCACCTAAATCTTTACCCCTTTTTGATTTTCAAATGAATTTCAAATATGAGTCATGATCACCTAAAGCTTAACCTTTTCAAAACTAATTAAGACACTCACCTAGGTCTTCGGCTTAGTAGTGACTTAGGCTAAATCAAGTTTCATTTAAATTACCCCTATTTTGATTTTCAAATAAAATTCAAATCATGAATTATAACCACCTAAAGCTTAACAAGACACTCACCTAGGTCTTAAGGGCTTAGTAGTGACTTAGGCTAAATCAAGTTTCATTTAAACAAGGATTTCACTCACCTAGGTCTTAAGGGCTTAGTAGTGACTTAGGCTAAATCAAGTTTCATTTAAATAATCACCTAGGTCTTAAGGGCTTAGTAGTGACTTAGGCTAAATCAAGTTTCATTTAAATGAGGATAAGAAAAACAAACACAATTAAAATTAGAACATCTTTCAAACACTTCAAGCACAATTAGGACAAAAATTTGGCTGAGTGTTCCAATAATACTAACTTGCCACTTTAAGGGTCTTCACCCACATAATATTCAAAATTAAATTACAAAAGGGATAATTGACACATCAATGTTCATTGAGCAGTAGGGTGTTCATAAGATGAATTATTAAGCAACATAATAAGTTTAAATGAGCTCGAGGCTTTTCACCAAGTGATAAGAGGGAAGCATGGACCTGCTTCTTCCTCTTAACCTATTGGATACCTCGGTGAGCTACTAAGTTTAATATGTTTTGCTTGACAAATATCATCCTTAATCAAATTAATAAGGATCGACCAAGATATGACCTAGGGTTAGGTAGGTTGTTAAAATTTTACTTCCATGTTTCATATAAACTGCCTTAACATGCCTTTTAAGTTTCAGGTGGTGGAACGAGAACACTCGCCAGGTACACTTTTACAGTTTTCAGCATTATTTTTCTTGTATTTTCATATTGTACTTTTAAACCTACAAATTTCCATGCTAAACAACGATGTTACCGTGCATGAAAACTAAAACCATCAGGATAGCCCCAAAACCAAAACCAAAACTAAAACTAAAATCAAGCAAGAAAAAATTCACCGCTAGAATATTCCAAATATAAAACAACTCAAAATTTGATCACAAACATCACACAAAATTGCAATTACAACTAAATTAAGATGTCTCTATCGGATGATCGGGAATCCCTCGGAGAAGGTAACGNACAATACTAACTTGTCTCTTTAAGGGTCTTCACCCACATAATTCTTAAATTGAATTACAAGTGATAATCAACTTATTATTAGAGATAATTGAGACATTTTATAGGATGACTTATTAAGAAACGTAATAAGTTTAAAAGAACTCGAAATTTTTCACCATGAAGCAATAGAGTAGCTCGGATCTGCTGCTTCTTTAGATTTGTTGGATATCTTGAAGATCTACTAAACTTAATATGTTTTGCTTGACAAAATCATCCTTAATTAAATTCCTAACGACCCACCAAGATATGACATAGGGTTAGGAAAACTACCAAAACCTTACTTTTTGTCTCTATATAAACTGCATTAACATGCATTTTGAGTTTCAGGTGGTGGAACGAGAACACTTGCCACGTACGTTTTTACAGTTTTCAGTATTATCTTTCTTGTACTTTCATACTATAATTTTATACCTGCAAAACTTGCATGCTAAACAATGATGCCACCCTGCATGAAAACTAAAACTATTAGGATAGTCACAAAACCAAAACCAAAACTAAAATTAAAAATCGAAAAGATTAAATTCACCGCCACAACATTCAAATAAACCAAAACCAAAGCTAAAACTAAAATCAACCAAGATAAAATTCACCCCCACAACATTCAAAATGTAAAACAACTCAAAATTTAATCACAAACATCACACAAAACTACAATTGCAACTAAATTAAGACGTCTCTATCCAAAATTTAATCACAAACATCATATAAAACCACAACTTTAACTTAATTAAGATGTCTCTATTTGATGATCGACTAAAACTAAAATCAACCAAGATAAAATTCACCCCCACAACATTCAAAATATAAAACAATTCAAAGATCACAAACATCACAAAAAACTACAATTACAACTAAATTAAGATGTCTCTATCGGATGATCGAGAATCCCTCGGAGGAGGTAACCTACTGTTGCTAACGAGGCTTCCTACACTCTAAATGAAACTATGAAACTCATTAAAGTTGAGTTTAGTAAGTTCATTTGGACTAAGTGAATCCAATAAAAAATAGTGATGCCAAAACGAGGGAACCGTAAAAACATAACTGGTGTCGCTCTAATCAACTTTAACATGCCCCCATAAAATTTAAAGAACTTCAATCATAAGGCCACCTGATTTGAAATTATAACTTGACACACTAGAAAACTCAAACTCGCTGCGACGATGAGCTTGGAGCTAGCATGGTGGGCAGCACGACCATCTTCGACAGCAAAACCTGTCTTCCCCAACTAAACAAATCTTCCACTTAGACTTAAACAACAAAGCCATAGGACTTCAAGGTTGCTTGCTTATGCAACGTAAATCCTTACCTTATCTTTAGGTCTTTGTACAACCCTGTTATACAATATAAGCCCTAACTCGTCTTAGGATTCTGAGGTTGTCACCTAAATCCTCACATCTTCCAGACTATTTGTGCGATAGTTTCACATGAAAGTAAGCCCTAACTAATAAAATTGGCAGGATGAAACACTTAAATTTTTTTTCTCGGAAATAAAGCCAAATATTAGGATAGCTTGGGAAGTCACTGAGGTTCTTCTCTGGATCCATGACATCCCCTAGTTCTTCCTCCTTTGAATTCTACAATAAAATGTTCCAAATTTGAACAAATCCCCTTTCACACCTCTACATCCGATCTCATTGAAAAGTCCTACCAATTGAACCAATCCCCTTTCACACCTCTACGTCCGATCTCATTGAAAAGTCCTACCCTTTGAAATTTTTATTCTACAATAAAAATGTTCCAAATTTGAACTAGTCCCCTTTCACACATCTACGTCCGATTTCGTTGAAGAGTCCTACCCTTTGAAATTCTCTTTCACACCTCTACATCTGATCTCATTGAAAAGTCCTCCCCTTTGAAACTCCTTGAAGATAATATTCACACCTCTACGTCTGATTTCGTTAAAGAGTCCTACCCTTTGAAATTCCTTGAAGATAATCTTTCCACCTCTACGTCCGATTTTGTTGAAGAGTCTTACCCTTTGAAATTCCTTGAAGATAATATTTCTACTCTACGTCCGATTTCGTTGAAGAGTCCTACCCTTTGAAATTCCTTGAAGATAATATTTCTCATTTTATCGAGAGTTTTCTTAGGTGACTTTGGTCATTTAAGATGTAATTAACTATAGGGGCTTACCCTGATTTCGTTGAAGAGTCCTACTCTTTGAAATTACTTGAAGATAATATTTCCTGATTTTTATCATTGAAAAGTCCTACCCTTTGAAACTCCTTGAAGATAATATTTCCTGATTTTTATCGAGAGCTAGAGTCCTACCCTTTGAAATTCCTTGAAGATAATATTTCCTGATTTTTATCGAGAGTCTTCTAAGTATTTCTTAATTTTTATCGAGAGTCTTCTTAGGTGTTCCAAATTTGAACCAATCCCCTTTCACACCTCTACGTCCGATTTCGTTGAAGAGTCCTATATAAAATGTTCCAAATTTGAACCAATCCCCTTTCACACCTCTACGTTCGATTTTGTTGAAGAGTCCTACTCTTTGAAACTCCTTGAAGATAATATTTCCTGATTTTTATCGAGAGTCTTCTTAGGTGACTTTAGATTGAACCAATCCCCTTTCACACCTCTACGTCCGATCTCATTGAAAAGTCCTACCCTTTGAAATTTTTATTCTACAATAAAAATGTTCCAAATTTGAACTAGTCCCCTTTCACACATCTACGTCCGATTTCGTTGAAGAGTCCTACCCTTTGAAATTCTCTTTCACACCTCTACATCTGATCTCATTGAAAAGTCCTCCCCTTTGAAACTCCTTGAAGATAATATTCACACCTCTACGTCTGATTTCGTTAAAGAGTCCTACCCTTTGAAATTCCTTGAAGATAATCTTTCCACCTCTACGTCCGATTTTGTTGAAGAGTCTTACCCTTTGAAATTCCTTGAAGATAATATTTCTACTCTACGTCCGATTTCGTTGAAGAGTCCTACCCTTTGAAATTCCTTGAAGATAATATTTCTCATTTTATCGAGAGTTTTCTTAGGTGACTTTGGTCATTTAAGATGTAATTAACTATAGGGGCTTACCCTGATTTCGTTGAAGAGTCCTACTCTTTGAAATTACTTGAAGATAATATTTCCTGATTTTTATCATTGAAAAGTCCTACCCTTTGAAACTCCTTGAAGATAATATTTCCTGATTTTTATCGAGAGCTAGAGTCCTACCCTTTGAAATTCCTTGAAGATAATATTTCCTGATTTTTATCGAGAGTCTTCTACTACCCTTTGAAATTCCTTGAAGATAATATTTCTTGATTTTTATTGAGAGTCTTCTTAGATAGTCCTACCCTTTGAAATTCCTTGAAGATAAATTTTCTTGATTTTTATCAAGAGTCTTCTTAGGTGACTTTTGGTCATTTAAGATGTAATTAACTATAGGGGCTTGCCCTTATAGGAAGCATGTCTGAACCCATCTTAATATAAACCCTATTTAATTTTTTATATTAACTAATTATATGAAGCATGTCCGAACCCAGCTTAATATAAACCCTATTTAATCATTTATATTAAATAGAATGTAATTAACTATAGGGGCTTGCCCTTATAGGAAGCATGTTTGAACTCAGCTTAATATAAACCCTATTTAATCATTTATATTAAATAAGAATAGGAAGCATGTCCGAACCCAGCTTAATATAAACCCTATTTAACCCTTTATATTAAATAGGGGTTTGTCGGCAAATACAAAGGTTTCACAGACCAAACGGACGTCATACTTTCCTTAGTTTATTTGGTGTCGGCAAATATAAAGGTTTCGCAGACCAAACGGATGTCATATAATATTAAATAGGGGAACTTGTCGGCAAATACAAAGGTTTCGCAGACCAAACAGACGTCATATATCTTAGTTTATTTGATTGAGCCTCATCCTCAAGTCTTGTGTTTATCCTTCGGGATAGATACAGGGATTGAGGTAAAATGCTCTTTCATTTAAACTACGAAAAATATAGGGTCATTTTGATTTCATACTTTTCTAAACTTTAACGTCCTTCTGAAGTGGGCGATGGGATTTCGATTCCGGTGACCGACAGCTTCTTACGGGCAACTCCACCAACCAAAAATAGCGCCGACAGGTATCTTCACCAGCTCTAAATTTACTTTATAAACTGATCACTTGTAATGTTAAAATCTATTGCAAAATATAGTGACTCGAAAGAGCTATAATTTCACCGAGCTAGTGAGTACCTCACTTAACTTTGGATATAGTCATCGCAATTGCCCGAGGACAAGTGCAAATATATAGGGAAATAAGTTTTAATGTGCGTCTAATTGAAGGTTTTAGAGTGACAGACTAAAATTTCTAATTTGGTTCATATGTTTGCAAACTAAAGTGAGATTTTAGCCTTTAGGTGAGGGGTAAGTGGGAACTCGACAGTGAGAGCTAGTATTTTTTCAGCCTAACTACGGGTTTAAGGACTAAAATATGGATTAACCAATGTTCTTTATGTAGTCGAGAGNGAGTGACAGACTAAAATTTCTAATTTGGTTCATATGTTTGCAAACTAAAGTGAGATTTTAGCCTTTAGGTGACGGGTAAGTGGGAACTCGACTGTGAGAGCTAGTATTTTTTCAGCCTAACTACGAGTTTAAGGACTAAAATATGGATTAACCAATGTTCTTTATGTAGTCGAGATTGAGTAAAGAATAGGTATGCTCCTATTTGACACAATACATTAATTATATTTAAAATTATTTAATTCCTACAATGATTATAAACTCATTGCAAGGGGAAAAATATTTTATACAAATTTGAACACTTCTATGCATTGTTAGTTTAGAATTTCTTAGTGACAACTTTACATTTTAGCCTGTTTACATTATCTTTCGTTTACATTCTACATTTTCTTAGCATACTTAGCATTCATTTTTATTTTGTAGGATTATGTAATATACAAAAACTTTTTAATCATTTTCTATGTAAGTTAACTACAGTTTAAAGTAAGTTTTTCTAAAGTAATCCTATAAGAGTTTTGCCTATCTCTGTGGGATTGATACTTAAGAATCCATTAGAGTCATATATTACTTGAAACGATACGTATACTTGCGTAGTATCCCTTGTGTGTAAACCAATGTATCAACTTAATATAATATTTAATTTTGCACACTAGTTGCTAAAATATATTTTGGATATATTTCTTAACTAAAATTACTGCATAATTGCGGGTTAGGTCAGGAACTTTACATTTTATTTAGCCTGTTAGAGATTATCTTGTATTTAGCATTTTACTTAGCATTTGTATTCTGCATTTGCTTAGCATACTTAACATTCCTTTTAAAATTATGTAGGATTAGTTATTTCACAGAAACTTTTTACCATTTTCTAAAAAAGTTAATCGTAGTTTAGAGAAGATTTTACTAAAGTCAACCTTATAAGACTTTTGCCTATCCCCAAGGGATCGATACTTAGGACTCCATTAGAGTCATATATTACTTGAAACATATACTTGTGTAGTACTCCTAGTGTGTAAGACATTTTATCAATTTTATATAATATGTAATTTTGCACACTACTCATTTAAGATAAATTGGATCAAACTTTTGACCATCTTTCATGACTTAAATAATTGCATAATTGCGGGTCGGATCAATAATCGAGCAACTTGTTCCTCTAATCCAAGTACTAGCATTTTAAAACAACATACCGTAATTAGCATAAATTTTAAGTTAAAATTTNTTATTTTGTAGGATTATGTAATATACAAAAACTTTTTAATCATTTTCTATGTAAGTTAACTACAGTTTAAAGAAAGTTTTTCTAAAGTAATGCTATAAGAGTTTTGCCTATCTCTGTGGGAATGATACTTAGGACTCCATTAGAGTCATATATTACTTGAAACGATACGTATACTTGCGTAGTATCCCTTATGTGTAAACCAATGTATCAACTTAATATAATATTTATTTTTGCACACTAGTTGCTAAAATATAAATTAGGTCAACCTTTTGGATATATTTCTTAACTAAAATTACTGCATAACTATGGGTTAGGTCAGGAACTTTACATTTTATTTAGACTGTTAGAGATTATCTTGTATTTAGCATTTTACTTAGCATTTGTATTCTGCATTTGCTTAGCATACTTAACATTCCTTTTAAAATTATGTAGGATTAGTTATTTCACAGAAACTTTTTACCATTTTCTAAAAAAGTTAATCGTAGTTTAGAGAAGATTTTACTAAAGTCAACCTTATAAGACTTTTGCCTATCCCCAAGGGATCGATACTTATGACTCCATTAGAGTCATATATTACTTGAAACATATACTTGCGTAGTACCCCTAGTGTGTAAGACATTTTATCAATTTTATATAATACTTAATTTTGCACACTAGTCATTTACTATAAATTGGATCAAACTTTTGACCATCTTTCAGGACTTAAATAATTGCATAAATGCGGGTCGGGTCAATAATCGAGCAACTTGTTCCTCTAATCCAAGTACTAGCATGTTAAAATAAAATACCGTAATTAGCATAAATTTTAAGTTAAAATTCCTTTTATGTATGTATCTTTTAGTAACACATTTGACCTTTTATTTATTAACACTACAATTATTTCAATAGAGATGGCCAAGGCAACAGGTTCGGTTTGCCACTATCACCATGCTAGAAGTCCACTTCGAAACAAACATTCTTACTTTCAAGTATTGAATCATTGGGTGAAGCATATCATGAAAAAAAATTGATAATAAAATTCAAAATTATCTCTCGTATTATTTAATTTCATGTGAAATCAATATCAAAACTAATTTAATTTAATTTTGGTAGGACAACATTTTTGAAGTTGCGAGTTATGCACTAGTGTTAAGAGAATGATAAGTCGAGTGCCCATGACTTATCTATGCAATCCAAATTACATGAATCAAATGTATCATGCACTTAAGCTACATTAAATTAGACCACCATTTTATAAATACACTAGTCGAGAGGTGATATCCCCTGACCAATGCGTTTCATTTGCATGTTGGTAAGAAAAATTTACTTTCGCATTTATATATTACTGTAATAATTTTACTTTTCTTACTTATACATTGTACATATCTATCATGTGAAATGGTTGTAGCTCTACAAGACATTCAACTACTTATCGGTATTAGTATAGATGGAAATGCTTTAGTAGCACCTAATGTTGTTGGCCCAGTGTTCTGCTGACCAATACATAACGTCGAAGAGGAATTTCAAATACATTAATTGTGGTACCAACTACTGCGACCACAATCTCGATATGCACCAGACTCAACGCTATTCCACCATGACGTAGAAGATAGTATTNGCAGGTTCGGTTTGCCACTATCACCATGCTAGAAGTCCACTTCGAAACAAACATTCTTACTTTCAAGTATTGGATCATTGGGTGAAGCATATCATGAAAAAAAAATTGATAATAAAATTCAAAATTATCTCTCTTATTATTTAATTTCATGTGAAATCAATATCAAAACTAATTTAATTTAATTTTGGTAGGACAACATTTTTGAAGTTGCGAGTTATGCACTAGTGTTAAGAGAATGATAAGTCGAGTGCCCATGACTTATCTATGCAATCCAAATTACATGAATCAAATGTATCATGCACTTAAGCTACATTAAATTAGACCACCATTTTATAAATGCACTAGTCGAGAGGTGATGTCCCCTGACCAATGCGTTTCATTTGCATGTTGGTAAGAAAAATTTACTTTTGCATTTATATATTACTGTAATAATTTTATTTTTCTTACTTATACATTGTACATATCTATCATGTGAAATGGTTGTAGCTCTACAACACATTCAAGTACTCATCGGTATTAGTATAGATGGAAATGCTTTAGTAGCATCTAATGTTATTGACCCAGTGTTCTGTTGACCAATACATAACATCGAAGGGAATTTCAAATACATTAATTGTGGTACCAACTACTGCGACCACAATCTCGATATGCACCAGACTCAACGCTATTCCACCACGATGTAGAAGATAGTATTTTTTTTTGTAAATATTATGTTACAAAACTATTTAATTATGATATAAATTTTATGAATTTTATATTTTGTTAGTTAATTTAAGTTGTTCAATTATATTTTTTGATTAACTGAAAATTAATTTTAATAATTTTATTTATGTAAATAACAATAATATTTATAATAATATATAATATATA
>JXCR01123624.1:98214-119477 GCA_002079205.1 Phalaenopsis hybrid cultivar | reverse complement strand
TATATATATATATATATATATATATATATATAGTAAAACTTACATGCATGCCACCCAAATCTTGTGATCTGCATATCTAATGACGAAACTTTGATATTTACACGTGTATCTACATACTTAATGCCAAAACATTGATACTTACATGTGGGACATCCAAATCATGTGTATTTACATGCTCGACATTCAAATTTGAATATTTTACGTGCACTACTCGTCTTTTCTATGGACTTGCATATTCATCGTCAAAACTTTCAATCACATATATGTTACAAAATTTTTTATGGATTTACACGTCTAATATTTGAAATTTGACGGTCTTTTTATACTTCGTTCAAACATGTCTAAAGCTTTGGATATCCCTACACACCATTTAAAATTTTGTGAGTCGTGTATGTGATATGATAATTTAAGTCTAAAGTGGATACCACCTGGATAAGTGGAGGAATAGGGTATTTTTTATTTAAATAAATACATAAACTTTAAAAATACATATCTTAGTAAAAATAAATCATAAAAATAAAATAAAAATATCACTAAACTCATAAAAACAAAGACGAGCCTAAAAAAAATCAAATTAGAAATTGTATTTTTTTTAAGTATAAAAAAATAATGCTGATAATAATTTAAAATTCCAAAAATATAAATATATCTAAAAAAATCACAAAAATTGTCTTGATTAAAGAAAACCACTTTAAAACACTTTCATAAAAGTTTCAAAGTCTGCCTATATATTTTTTTTTTGTATAATATCACTAATTTTGATTTAAAGTAATTATAATAGATAAAATATAAATTATATATACATATATAATTTGGTCTAGTGAGTTCTCTGAGGTCATGGACACTTAAAAAAATGAAATTTTAATTAAAATAAAAAGTCAATTTTTAGCATTTAAAAATAATTAAAATAATAAAAAACATAAAAATTCAAAATATCTCAAAATGTGACCAAATTTTACTTGATCAAAATTACTCGTGATTAGCTCGATTATCCAAGCTGTAGGAATCAATTGCTCATTTTCTTCAAATTAAAATACCTAATTTCTAAACACTATATTATGCTAAAGTAAATTGCACCCAACCGTATGGCAATCGACAAATGTTTAGGTGTTAGACATGTAAATACAAAAGCATTATGTGGTATGTATATAAATTCCCTTTTTGTATGTAGTTTGCATAGCAATACTCATACATTGTTGAGCATGAGAACTTCATCAATTTGAGGACAGAGATAAAATTAATTATAATATATAAGTATTTGAACATTCGATACTTGAATCACCATAATATGTAGAAAAAATTAGTTGATTGCATCATATGATATTAATTAATAATAACATTGTATAGCTATAATGAAGAATATGCCAATGCAAATCTCAATATTAAAATAAACATCATAGTGTCAATATGTGATCATATAACCACTATTTGAAATATCATATGAAAACAAATAAAGTTTAGTTAAGTGACCTAAACTTAATTGAACAACAAGATAATAATGTTTATTTGGTTTAACCAAATTTGGCATACATGCATCTCTAAGCAATTCCCCACGTAAGATTATGTCACCATTAATTGTATATTTCTTTCATATTTTTCCATGAAAATCAGCACACCATCCTTAATAAATGAAGAACTATCACTAAAATCAATGAGGGCAATCCTCTAAACCAAGGATTAACGAAAGAAAGGAACATTTAATTTTAATATCTTCTAAGGTTTTGATGGCGACTTTAGCTATCACTAGCAATCACACGAGCAATATAATCTCCCCATAGAATTACTACAAATTTACAATAAAATTAATTGGCAATTTTTCCTAAATATTGTTTGAGAGATTATCATAAGTCAAAAAATTAATGAGCTTTTTTTATGAATATTTAGAGATTTTTTTAAGATGATAAAATTTAAAGTATAATATTTTTCCTATATTTTTCGCTTGATTTTAAATGAAATGGCCAATATACAGAGCATAAAATAATACACACACACACACACAGATATATATATCAATATGGAATGAATTATTCTTAGACACCTCCTGTGTTTGAGGAAAATTCATTGGGACAAATGAGATTCTCATTCATTATATGAAACTTTAAATGCAATAAATAACCAAACTAATAATCTCTATTCAAATTATTATAATCATGGTTGGAAAAATCACCCTAATTTAAGTTGAAATAATAATAACTCTAATGTTGTAAATCCGCAATTGGAGAACAATCTTGTGAACCCATTGAGAAAATTAAACAGCCAGGAAAATACTAACTATAAACCTTATTATCCTCAAGGTACTAATAGCAATTCACAAATTAAGGAGAAGAAATTATCAATGGAAGAATTAATATTACAAATGAGAAATCAATTACGAAGTTAAGGAGCATAATTACAAAGTCAATGAGCTGCAATTAGAAACATGGAAAATCAGTTGGGACATATTGCTACTGTACTTAGCAATAAACCTCCAGGAACTTTGCGTAGTAATGTTGAAGTTAATTCTAAAGATCAGAATAAAAAGAAAATTAAAGCTATTCAACTGAGAAGTTGAAGAAAATTAGAAACAAAAGTTCAAAAGAGATTCAAGTTGAGAAAGAAAGGGTGAAAAATGAAAAGTTTAACAAAAATTTTCATTTTGACTCAGAATATCCTATTAAACCAATGAAAAATATTGTAGAAAGACCACCACCTCGATTTCCTCAAAGATTGAAACAACACAATAGAAATAACCAATTTACGAAATTCTTAGAAACATTGAAGAAATTAACTATAAACATTCCATTTGTTGAAGCCCTTGAATAAATTTCATGCTATTAGAAGTTTATGAATGTTATATTTAATAAAAAAAAGAATCTTTCTAGATAATGAGATTGTTGCACTTAGTGAGGAGTGTAGCGCAATAATTCAAAAAAAACCTTCCTAAAAATCTTAAAGATCCTGGTAGTTTTACTATTCCTTGTGTTATTAGCGAAAGATTTTTTGGAAAAACTTTATGTGATTTGGGAGCCAATATTAACCTTATGCTTCTATCGATTTTCAGAAGGTTGGGTTTAGGATAAATTTTCCCTACTACTGTAACTCTTCAGTCAGCTGATCGTTCGATTACCTATCGTAAAGGATTTATAGAAGATGAATTGGTAAAAGTTGACGCTTGTTGCATAAAAACTTTGGAATATATTAGAATGACATTTTTATAATTTATTTCAAATCCTTTGTTTTGTTTTTTTTTTCTTTTTTTTGTAGGTGTGTGAGGTTAATGATGAATGATTAAAAATATGATCTTATGAGTTCTTCTGGATGACCGATTCGTTGTTGTTGTGTAGTGTTGCATGTGTATTCCCAATGAAGACAACTGATATCGTCAATTCTTTTGGGTGCAATGGATTTTGAGGATTTCTGTGGATGACCTTCCTAGGTGAAATGTACATATGGCACGGGACAAACGTATCATGTTGGTGTTGCGTGTGAAATCCTAAAGAAGGCAACCTAAGTCCTATCTTCTTTTCAGTGTTACAGTATATGATGATCTACTAGATGGCTTTTTTTGGTGATAGCCACATGTAACCCAGTACGATCATCCCCGTAGGTTAAAGACAACCAAGAACTCATTTTTTTTTAAGCTCAACTGTCTCATTGTAGTGATAAACACTTGGGTTGGTGTACTTACTTATCCGAGATAGGGCACTCACATTTTTTTTTGTTTTTTAATTCGACACGGTTTTCATCTAATTCGATTTTCTTATCGCTATACATAAAGTTTATTTTTTAGATCTAAACATTGGTTTCTTTCTTTTCTTAGACAGCTATAGCAACATGAGCTCTAGAATTTCAAGGACCTACGGAGTTGTCTTGTGTAACTGCGGACTATCGACTCTGTTACCACGTCAAGCAGCCTCATAGTAGTGGGATATAATTCTACAGTTGTCGCTAGGGCGTTTCAGCTCGTTGTGGTTTCTTCTGTTAGGTCGACAGTCCAACATATTGCACTGCTAATAGTGATCGAGGTATAATGGTTTCCCAGGAAGACAATGCAGCTGAGGACATATGTCGTCATAGTTTAAAATTAATCATTTTAATAATTTTAATTGTAGTTGTAGTTATATTTATCTTTATTTTATTTCTTTTGATACTCGCGAGAGTGTGGGCACTCTATTTTATGTTTTTGAACTGATCTTTAATGATTTGCGGCCTTTATTTTATATATTTTTGTGCTCATACATATCTGTTGCAAACAGCTTAACTAAACAGGGGTCAAATGATCATTTATCTAGCAATAGCTGCCAATATTCTTTTTTGAATAAGCTTACCCAAACAACAGACCAGCTTATCCTGATAATCTGTAGATTATCAGACTGTCAAGATAATCTATTTATTAGCAGATTATAAATAATCTGCAGCTGCCTCAAATTGACCCTACGGGTATGTTTGGCGCAGCTGTGGATTATTTATAATCTGCTGACAAGCAGATTATTCTGATAATCTAATAATTTGCAGATTATCAGAATAATCTGACTTGCTGTTTGGGGCAGCTTATTCAGACTAGCTTATTGATGGTTAAATGACATTCTTGCCCCTGTCTGATAAAACTGTTTGGGGCAGCTTATTCAGAATAGCTTATTGATAGAAAAGAAACATATAGTACAGAAACATACGATAATCACATATCAGTTCTAAAAGATATCATACAGTTCTCACACAATAATGAGTACCGGGAGAACTAAAAAAAGTACAAATCAAGTACGACAACGAGAAGAAATATTAAAATATTTAACTTCAGACATAGCCAAAATCCTGCAAATTGTTACATGAGAATGTCGCATATGTCAAAAGTATAAAGTGAGTCATTCATCAAATGTTGAGTCATAGAGTATGTAACAGGGCAATAAGTAAAATACAAATTCAGCCCACCATAAGGATGTGAGTCAATCATGCTTCTTTACAAATCAATTTTGCCACCCAACATGAACTCTATATCCATTTTTTTCATGCAATAAGTAAACTAGAAATCCATTTTTCTACCCACCGTAAACAACAAATTCAGCCCACCATAAAAATGTGAGCCATTCATGTTTTTTTGCAAATCCATTTTTCTACCCAACATAAACTACAAATCTAGTTTTCTAGCAACCATAAACTACAAATGCAGCCCACTGTAAACAACTGCAACTATTTTTCTCTGCAAATTCAGTCCACCATAAATAAACTACAAACTATAAAAAACATTAATTGCAAGACCATGGAACAGTAATGCATTACAAACAACGTCACAGTAATGCATTACAAACGAGAAAGCCCAAATCAGTGGTCATCTATTAAACCAACAAAATCGGAACAAGATGAGAGTTCTGCATGCCCATTTTTGAATTGCACAGAGGCACAAATGAGAAACCCCAAATTACGGTTCTTCTCCTTCCAAATACATAAAACGATTTGAACAGAATGAAGATCTCCAGCAGAAGAACAAAAAAAAACAATTATTTGGAGAAGGGACACCAACACAATTGAAAACGATTTGCACATTTGTTCCCAAATCAGTAAGAAGATTTTTGAAGGAAATTCAAAACTGTTTTTAGTGCCCATTTTCAAAAAACACAAATCACGGTTCTTCTCCTTTCACATGCCCATTTTCGAAGAACACAACCCACATCAATATTAAACCTTTTTCCAAATACATAAAACAATCTGAATAGAATGAAGATCTCCAGCAGAAGAACCGAAAAAACTCACAGATCCAAAGCAATAGAAGCAGAGATATGGGGAAGAACCGAAAAAAATTCCTAGATCCAAAAAACTCACAAATCCAGAGCACGAAAGGAGAAGAACCGAAAAAAACCAACCACAACAATCGTAAATCTTACCGGAGAGTATCTCGAAGGGAAAAAGAGCGAAATCGAGCCCTAACGCCAACAGAGAGTGATGCTTTGGATCGGAAAGGGAAGAGGCGAGGGGAGGGCGCAAGAGAGACCACCAAGGGCAAAAGAAGGAATTCGAGCCCTAACGCCAATAGCCAACACCGAACGCAGCCTCATCCCCACGATCCGATTAATGAAGGAAAAACGATCCGCGTGACGCTACGTTCAGAACGCCGCCGAACGAGCACGTGAAACAAACGCGAGGGCGGCGTTCTGAAAACGCCACCACACCTGTATAAGCTGCGCCAAACAGGGCCTAAGTCGCCAACTTATTAAGACAGCTTCATTGCAATAATGCCAATTGAAATAATACATTCTAATAATTGCTTTTGGACATGATGGGTAACAAATTATAAAGTGCGAAAACTTTCTATCATGACATCCAAATGTATTTTGTCTCATGATAATACTATTTTTGCCTAACATCTTTAATTTCAAGAATCAAATATTATATTTTAAAATAACTAAATTATTTGACAATGCAATTAAATATTAAAAATAGATAAAACTACACTATGTAATGATATAATAGACATTCACCATATTTTTTTTTCCTTAACGAGATTATTTGTAATATCACATAATTTTATTTTATATTTCAATAATTTAATCATATTAATGTATACAAAATCACACATAACAAGTGGCAACGTTAACCTTTGTTCAGGCGTCTTGGACTCCGAACAAGTCATTAACTCAATATCATTAAATTCTTTCAAAACCTTTCTTTATCTATATATATATATATCCAATTTTACGGTTTCAACCTCAAAATAAAACAAGAAAATTTAAGTGCATACCAGAGGAATCTTATGTGTTTGTAAATCTAATATCTAAACATTCATATTTATATTTATCACATTTTGATGTCATAAATTTATATATAAAAAATAGTGTTTTTTTAATAAATATTAGTGACAATTTTAAGTGAAACTAATAATTTGAGTACTATACAGTGTCTGCACATGTTGATAATAATTAAAATTTTTAATCAAATTAATGTAAACAAAATCTAATAGAAAAACATCATAAAAAGAGACTCCTGGAAGAAGAAAAGATTAAAAAAAAAGCAAAAAAAATCTAGAAGACCAGAAACTCTCAAAGAGCAAAAGTAAGCTTCAACTTTACCAGCAACTACTCTATAAGTTGATCAACATGCATCATAAATACCTTTATATCATAGTCTCTATGTAACAAATAACATTCTATCTGTAAAACAACAAACAAAACAACAAAAAGAAAAACTAATTGAAACAAATCTAAAACAAAAAGGGTTAAGAGAAATTGAGTTCGGAATTTATCTGCACAATTATTAAATTTTTTTCCAGAAACAAATGAATATAAATATTTAAAAAAATGCTTGAATTTTAATATAAGAATGAAAATCATCACAACCGGACTAATTTGAAACTTTCAAAAAAAAAATCAAGTATAAATATGTTTTTATTTAAAATAGATGTTATCAAAACAGATCAAAACTAACAAAAAACATTGCTGCCACAACAAGCATACCACTACTTATAGTCAAAATATAGTCATAATGCCACAAATCAACCCAGCTAGGAGCACCTAAATAAGCTCCATCATAATATAACAAATCATCTCAATCAACCAAACATTCAAGGAGATACAAATAAAGAAAGGGCAGAGTAAGAATTGCAAAGAATGAAAGGAAAAAAATGAATTCTAAGCTCATAAAGAAGAAAAAGAACTCTAAACATAAGTATCCTTCAAATAAAAGAATCATAAAAAAGGAAGTAACAACAAATTATTAAAGTTTGGAAGATCATTCTTAGTTTAAGTTATTGCTGTTATGTTTGATTTCCAAAGATCTCGTTAGAAATAATCTCATGACAAGTATTTGAATCATTAAAAATTTTGTTGCTTGTTTTGAACCAATTTCATAAGCAATAGCTAAAAGGGTCAATCTCTCGTGAATTTTACAACCAATATTCAGAGCATGGTAAAAAATTTGTCATAGAAAACAATTTAGTCCAACATTAGTATCCATAGAGTTAAGAATATCCACTAGTTTTAAGACCGGTCTTAAATACTCTTTAAGACAATAGAGTTAAGAGACGAATACATGCATGACACCCAAAACATTGCTATTTAACAAACCATGCCTCATCTTTCATCCAATTTTCAAATTCTCATGTTCAAATATCAAAAGTCATTTTCATCAAAACATTCAAAATGTTTTTTTTATCGTGACACACATAAATGCACGTATTTCATAATTTAAAAAATCATATAAATATTTGATTTATAAATAACAATGTTTCTTCCACTCTGTAAGTAATTATACCAAAACTAAATTAACAGAATAATATTTATATCAAATCAATTAATGTATTCCAATCTCATATTATTACAATTCTATAAAAGAAACTGATAAGTATTTTATTGTGATAATTATTAGAATTCGACTGATATTTTTAGAAAATTATTTTGTCAGGACTCCTAACGTAAAAAAAAAAAACATTTGAACTCCAATGAAATCACGTCGCGTGGCGGTGACAGAAAAATAAAATAAATTTGTCATGTAACACAAATGAATATTTCTCTCGTGTTATTTATGTGTTATTGTGTATTATTCAAATATTATTGATGTGTTATTGTGTTATTATAACACCGAGAATATTCCCAGAACACAATAACATATGAATAATATACAATAACATATGAATAGTACGGAATAACATGGAAGGAATATCCCTCTGGGTTACGGGACCGATTCTTATTTCTTTTTATGTCAACACCACGTGGCATGGTTTCATTGGATTCCGACAGAATTTTCCGATATTTTTACTCCACTCTGCAGGCATAAAGCACAAAGCAAAACTCCGGCGGCCCGGCACCACGAAAACCACGTTCATGATTCTCTGCAACAACCTTTTCCACCTCCTCACCCGACCAACTCCCATCACTTCTGATCGTCTTCCCTTTCTCCGCCGCCTCCTCCTCCTCCACCACCATCTCCTCCCCTGGCTTAAATATAAATAACGCTTGCCCCAACCCCTCCGCCCTAAATAACCAATCATGCACATCCCAAAACACCTGCACCGGCGAACCTTCCACCATCAACTTCTTGTTCCCCCTAAACTTCCACTGCAAATTACTCACATGGATCGCCACAACCCCATCAACACTTATCCACATTTCTGCATCCAGCTCGCTCCCCGTCGATATCAAATTCTCCACCACAATATCGTGCTCCTTTTTCCCTTCTTCAAACCTAACCCTCGTCGGGAAACACCTTTTCCCAAACAAATTTTCCCTCTTTGATAGCATCGTCGCATCGTCCAGTGACGGCCTTGCCTTGGTCCGCTTATAGGCTTTCTTCTTCAAGTCGCCGAGAAGGAGGGCGACCTCCTCGCCGCTGACGAGAGCAACGTAGTAGCAGCTAATGGGCTCCGGTCGGCCCCCGATGGAGAATTTGGCGGAGCGAAGGTCCCAATAAACCTCAATTTGGTGGTCGCCGACGTATAGGGATTTGAAGCCCTTCTTGCTCCAGAAGGGCCAAGGTTTGATATCAATTCTGCAGGTGGATGCAGGCTCGAAGCTGCAGTCGGGGCGGTCGACGGCGATCGAGAGGGAGTGGCTGATGAGGGTTTTGTTCCACATTACCGTCACTATGCGGGGATTGCCTCCAATCTTGGCTCTGTAAACGATGATTATAGAGCATTGCCCCACTGTTTTGGTGGCGGCGGCTCCGCCCACCATGGATTCCTCTGGATTATTGCATCCGAGGATTGGAGAGGTATGTTTTGTTTCCTCCATTTGTCATTCCAGTCGCCCCGGCTTCCGCTACACTGCTGCAACCTTGCGATTTTAATGAACGGGTTCGAATTCAAAAGAGGAAAATTTCCTTTGATTGACATTTGATTTGATGGAATTGAAGATTGATGAAGCAAGCAATAAAAAATCGAGTAAACAAATGAATATTTACAGAAAATTTGATTTATTGAGGGGAAAAAAAAAAGCTTACCCGTTAATGGTGGTGGGGAAGAAGATGAGCGATCCGACTGCTGTTTCTGTAGGAGAAAATGATTTAAGATGTGATGAACGGATTCCAAGTAAAAGAAACATTAAAAAAAGACAGAAAAACATGGAGAGCGAGANGTTTTGTTTCCTCCATTTGTCATTCCAGTCGCCCCGGCTTCCGCAACACTGCTGCAACCTTGCGATTTTAATAAACTGGTTCGAATTCGAAAGACGAAACTTTCCTTTGATTGACATTTGATTTGATGGAATTGAAGATAATTGAAGATTGATGAAGTAAGCAATAAAAAATCGAGTAAACAAATGAATATTTACAGAAAATTTGATTTATTGGAGAAAAAAAAAACTTACCCGTTAATGGTGGTGGGGAAGAAGATGAGCGATCCGACTGTTGTTTTTGTAGGAGAAAATGATTAAGACGTGATGAACGGATTCCAATTAATTCACTAATGAGAATGGATTAGGGTTAATACGGTACGCAAAATGTGTTAAGCTAATCTATTTTTGGGAGAAGTGGGGCCCAAGACCTAAGGGTATTATAGTTATTTAAAATTTTGTGTGCGGCTGCAAAAAGGCTTACGCTAATTCGGCCTACAATTGAGTGGCACCGTTCAAAACATCTAAAACATAAGCTTTTACATCTTAAGACATCTAAACTCTAATATTCACAAATTGACCATCCAAATTTTATACTTTTCTCCTATTTGCTATTCTCCATTAACGCCGTTCTCTTGCCTCGGTCCTCTCATTCATGTCAATCGTTCGTTTGCCGCATCGTTCTAGAGAATACGAGAGTTACGTACAGACGACGAAAGCGATACACTGATTTTATCGCGTCCGTCGCATATAGGGAAATAGAGAGGGCATTGGGGAGTTATATCCACTTTATACCCTCTGTAAATTCCCCGTAACCTGATTTTACTGGCACTGAATAGGGAAAAAGAAAAAAGCTTTGGGTTACAATTTCCTTACTTCTCACCCGGACTCTTGTTGGCATNATATATATTATGTCTGTTATTAAAAAAAAGAGGATAACTCTTTCTTTCTCGATAATAAAATTATTATATAATATTATTATATATATTATCTAAGGGATAAAAAAATAGGAGGGGCTGCACCTGGATTCAAAAATATATATTCAAAAATATATTATAATAACATTGAAAATAAAAAATTAAAAAATTAAATAAAAAAAAAAACTATTATCTAATGCATGAGAGAGGCTCTCTCCAAAAAAAAAAGAGAGAAGGAAAAAGCCAGAGCAAGCTTTTTTCTCTTCACTAAGCTTCCGCTCGGGTGACCATCTCTCCTCGCCGGAAGACTTGCCGACCGCTCCTCGCCAGCAAACGACGCCACCGGCTCCCCTCCAGCCTCTGGGGGCCTCCACGCCGGTGTGCTCGCTGGTCGGCCCTCCTTTTCCTTCTCTCAGCCAGCCGCACGCCGAGAACTCTCCTCCTTCCCGTCGGTCGTTTCGTCGGCGCATTTCTCGGCCGCTGGAGCAGCTGACTTAGTCGAGGTATCCCTCCATGTCCAAGCTCCTTCCTTTGAAGTCCATCCTCACTACTTCCAGGAACTTTTCCTCCTTCAAGCAGGTCACCTTTTGGTTCACCCTCCTCGTCGAACGTATATAGCCGACCTACCTCCTCGCTGACGTCGATTTCGCGGCGAACTGCTCCCGTTACAGTACACAACTCCAGATTTCGTGTCTTCTTCCTTGCTTTTCTCGTTCCGGTTGCGTGTCGCCGGCGTTCCACCACCGCCACCTCGTCGTCTCGTTTTTCCGGCGACCAATCACCTCGCCAGAGCATCCCAACGTTGCTGGACAAGGAATCTCGTAGCCGTTCGGAGAGGAGCAGGAGTCTTGGACAGCGTGCAAAAGAGTTCCCGGACTTTATTGGGCTTCGTGCAAACTCCACGACGGTATAATTCCCCTTCACACTTTACTTCCTAGCTAGCCTTAGGTTGTAGTGGCGTTAGGCGTGCGGGTTCGATTGCCTGCACGGGGCTCGTGCGTCGGCAAGTTCGGCGCAACGACACATCTATGTAATGGATCGCTTGTTTTCCTGGAGGCGGCCTTTAGGATAGGATTCTCCTTACGCAACCAAGTCCCCTATGATAGTCGAGTGAATCATGTTTGATTGTTAATATTAACACAAAAATCCTAAGGGTTGGAGCCTCGTTTGCTCCCTTTTGCTTTTTTTGTTTCTGTCTTGTTAGAAAGATCGAAGAATAGGCCTTTGCAAAATGAGAAAATGTGAGTCGTTAACTCATTTTGTAAAGTGCATAGGTGTCGTGAAATCTGGAAAAAAACGTCGTCGCTAGTTCATTTCACGACAAGGTAGATAACTTCCCCCTTGGAGATCCGGGGAGAAGTTCCCCACCAGCCTCGCCAAAGCAAAGGTTGCAATCACCATTTTTCTATATGTTGACCCTAGCTTTCCGGTGAGGTCGTTAGCACGGGGATGATTCCTAATTGCATGTGAACGTTTGCATGTTGCATTTTGAATATCACGAGCATTTCACTTCACCTCGATTGACAGCCTCTGCCCGGCGAGTATTTACCTCGACCGGCCACCCTGGCCCAACGAGTTTCTCACTTCGCTCCGACCGGCCCCCCGTGCCCGGCGAGCATTTCACTTCACCTCAACCGGCCTCCCCAGTCCGACGAGCATTTCACTTCACCTCGATCGGCCGCCCTGCCCCGACGAGCATTTCACCTTACCTCAACCGACCGCCCTGGCCTGATGAGCATTTCATTTCACCTTGACCGCCCGTCCCGACCCGGCGAGCATTTCACCTTACCTCAACCGGCCGCTCCGAACCAACGAGCATTTCACTTCGCTCTGACCTGCCGCCCCGACCCAGCGAGCATTTCACTTCACCTCGACCGACCGTCTCGGCCCGACGAGCTTTTTACTTCACTTCAGTCGGCTCTCCCGAGTCGGTTGACATGACACTTTAGCTAGACCGGATGCCTTGATCCAGCTGACCGACTATTTGCACCATCATACTAGCTTGCATGCGTGTTTACATTTTTTTACATATTGTAATGCATATGTATGGTCGCATCATTGCATCCTGCTATGCATTTGTCTGTCTGCATAATTTTGGTCATATACTTAGGTTGCACATTCTCTTCGGGCCTCTGTCGTCATGGCATGCCCACCCTTTACAGGTCTCTGCCCTATCGGCACACCTCTCAGAGCCACTGTCACCACGACATGCTACCTTCATCGGGCCGCTGCCACCATGGACACCCATCTTGTTGGGTCACTGCCGCTTCGGTATACCCCTTTGGGTCGTTGCCGCTTAGGTATACCTCTTTGGTCCGCTGCCACTTCGGTACGCTCACCTCTGTTTAAGTCTCTGCCCCATGGTACACTCATCCCTTATATACTTTGATTGTTCATTTGCATTTGCATGTTCATATGGATAGTGAGCCAAACCCGTTAGGAGAGCGATTCCCGTGTTAGTCGCAATGTCATAACGAGCATTGCTCGTCGGGTCGATCTCGATGAGCAATGCAAGTTAAGTCAACGGGATTGACATGAGTATGGCCGTGCTAAGAATCCAATTGATCTAATTTGTGCCACCCCCTTTCACGACACCTTTTAGATCTATTGGATCCTTAGGATGAGGCCGGTTAGACGACCCCATCAAAGTCATACCATACTCATACTCACCCCACACTCAGATATTAGGTTGACACACTTTTCGTTGGATGATGTGCTAGGCTAGGACTTAGGGTGCTAGGTAGTATTTTTCGACACCTCTGGCTATTGTTATGTGATACATTGTTTTGTGCTAGCCATGTGTCACCTTCCTGCTTTTTCGGTGTGTTTGCATGCTCTCTTATATGCGATAGTATGTTAGGGCAATCTTCTGCAGGTGTCGTGCCTACTTATACACACTCACACAAGGTTATTATGGGGGGGCATGTAATGATTTCTAATCATTTGTTTGCAGGTGCTCTTTAGCTCCCCCAATTATAAAGCACGACTCGTTATTTTGCGATGCATGGCGTGTCTGCTAACATTTATTTTTTGCAGGTCGAGTCTTTATTTTCCAAATATATTTAATATAGTCCTAGGAGATTCTGTATCGCAAATAAGGTACAGACATGAGTTTCGAGGCGGATGACGCGTCAAACTATGTGACGAGGGCCAGGAGCAGCAGCTCGTGACCCCTACCTTAAGTCCGAATTTTACACTATTGTATAGACTTAGGACCAGACATGTATATGCGGAGTCTGACCGCTTTTACTGCTTTCACTGGATTATGTTGCCGGTCCAGCGACATTTGGCCTGTTTATAATTCTTTTGGGGTGTTTTCTTTCTCTTTCTCTTCTCGTGTGTCTTTGCATGTTGGAGCTTTTTATATTGTTTTTTTCTATGTATTTGGGATCTCACGATGCAACATAGACTCATTATGATTTAAATTTCTAATTTTTCTACTAAAAAAATCTTAAATAAAATATTCAAGATAATTAAAATTTAGGATTAAAATATTCAGGATTTAAAAAATTGCAATATTTACTTTCCTGCATATACTAATAGGGCTTCCATAGTGCTTAAGAAACGCTCTAGATAACTGCATTCATATTTGCATGTTTTGAGGATGAGCCTCCATGCATCTTCAATCTGACTGGCCCAACATACCCTTTATAGGTGGTTGTTTAGTGCACCTAGGATGTCAGAAGGCTCCCCGACCCAGACGGGGTATAAGTCCTTTTGCTAGGAGCGTTTCCAGCTTTGCAGTTGAACCTCCACTTTCTTTTCTTTCCTAAGACATCCTCGCCACTTCGGCAGATATAAGTCTCACCTCTTCGAGTTCCAGCTGATATTCATATGATAGAGTTTCGTTCCTTTGACCTTAGGGCAATCGGAGTTCCCGTGGATGACGCAATTCACGGATTGCTGACCAGGGATCCCAGGTTGTGTTGGGTCGACTACCTTCAAGACCAGGTAGACCTAAGGTCCTAGTAGCTTGGAATGACAGGTCTGTGGTACCCCGACCCAGTTACCTCTACCTCTTAGGACCACTCTTACCTACCTTTTGACCACCTCCATTGAGCCTTGTCTCTTCTTTTGCCTTCGTTGGAATCATCCCGACGGCCTGATGACCGATGAGCTGCCGCTCGTTTGGGATACGACGATTTGTCCTCTGTCTTACGGTTCGGAAGTGCTTTGACATATCGGACTTCCCGTTGGGATGACATAGTTATTTCGTAAGTTCTATATGCTGATGAGTACGCTATTCATATGGGGACCATGAGAGACTCACTTCTCGCCCTGTGGTTTAGCGAGACTTTTGAAGCATCAGGACATTCGCTCTGCGAGATAACCTCCCTTGACGACCCTGTGCTAGTTATCATTTTTCAGATAAGCAAAACCCCTTTGGATCAAGAGTTTTCTTGGGCAACCCCCAATATTTAATTAAGTGGGATGCGTTCCCTTAGGAGCACTCATGGCCCCAGAACATGCATTTATACCTGACTCTATGGTTTTGGGTAGTTTGCGTAGGTATTCTTTCGCGGATATCAGTTTAAGGTACTTTCGCCCGATCTTGTTTGGGTGGGCACTCTTAACTTATCCTTGAGAGGTTTACCGCACGTAAGCTCTCCACGGTTTGTTTTTTCTCTTGTTTGTTGCATTAACGTATGTCTATTTTTATTCGGTTCCTCTCCTCTTCAAATCATTGATCTAATCCGGGAGGGAGATTTATTTGAATAGGGGAAGTATACGACGATCGACAAGCTGGCGACTCATTCTAAAATAATATAGAGAAAAATGAACGAAAACAACTCTCTCATAAACCTAAGTCCCTTTTATGGAGGAGGATCAGAGCATACAAGTTAATAACGTCAAAAAACCAAATTATCTCTAATTACAAAAAAAATTCATAAATACAACAATCTCCACTTTATCTCTTTCTTCCAGATAAGTGAGAGATGACCAAAGGAGTTCCAAACTCTAATTTAGTTGCTCCAAGATGGTTGTCTACGTACCCCATCCCAAAGGTCTAATATCGTATTGTTTTTCAAAATGTATGACTAGGCAATCAATCCAAAGCTCATATATTCACTAAACTTTTGCAATATGTGAACTTCTAGACTGGTACTACAACTTTGAGTATGTCCGTTGGATTCTCCTTCATTTTTATCTTCTTCAACATAACTTTGTCATCATCAATTAAGTCCCGCACAAAGCAATAATTCACATCATTGTGCTTGATAAGAGCATAACAAACTAGATTTGTGGCCAATAATATTAAACTCCGACTGTCACATAACACCATCAGAGACTCCTGATCAACTCCCAAGTCATCCAATAAGCTCTGCATCTCCGTGACTGCCATGTACTCGTCCTTCGTAGCAGACAAAGCAATAATAGACGATGAACCAACCTCCACCTGTTTGGACCTCCTGCCAATATGAATAAAAAGCCAGTCGTAGATCTTCGACTATCCATATCACCTGTATAGAATGAGTCAGTATAATGTGCATGCAAATCTGTAATAAATAACTACCTCTTAAACACCAAGCCAATATCAATTGTACCGTTCAAATATCTCAAAATACTTTTCACAACCTGACAATGTTCTCTTCTTGGATCATGCATGAACCTGCTCACAACACCGACTGCTTGTGTAATGTCTGGTTTAGTGCAAACCATGACAAATATCAGACTATCCACTGCACTAGCATAAGAAATTGAGCATATATCTTTTCTTTCCTGGTCATGTTGAACTAATTTTTGGTGAGGTCTTTTTCTCTTTTTAGTGCTTAGGATCTTGACATAGGATTTCCCTCTGACTATCCTAGAGGACTAGTGATGAAACTCATCTTATTTAGAAAATCAAGGCACCTTTTTGCTCTTCTTGAAACCCTACATGGGTGGTCATTGACCTCCAAATCACTTGGAAGGTTAGGACCAACATGTGAAGGCTAAAAAATGAGTTCCTATAGGATTGATATGGACATAGAGCAACCTTGGGTGGCTAGGGCTTGGTTTCACACCACACGCCCCAAAGTCCCCCACTTGTCCTAAACCCTAAATCCCATTAAACCAAGCTTCTTTTTTGCTCTTTAAGAAACTCACATGGATGGTCCCATGCCTCTGGTCTTTGGTTGAGATGGCTAGGACCAACATGTGAATGTTCATAAAGGAGTTGCCATTTTGCAAGACTTGGTTCCAAGGTGGCTAAGTATGGTCAAGACCCATGACCAAGTACCCCTAAGCCCTAAACCTACCTAAAATGCCCAATTTCGCCAAAATTCCCCAAAATCCCTACAACTCCCAATTTGCATCCAATTGACCAAATCAACCTCAAAGTTTCACCCAATTCACTCATAATCTACCGAATTTTAAATTTTAAACTCAATTTCAATAAAATCTAAAGCCAATTTGATTACTATCAATTTTAATTTAAGCCCATCATGCATTAAAAGCCCATTTGCATACACAATTTTTAAAAGCACATTGCATCAATTTTAAAAGCCCAATTTGAGCCCACATGATAAAGGATCAATTCTTCATCATCTCATGTCACTTAAAGCACTTAACCATGCCATCATACCAAACATAGCCAAGCATACATGACAGTTTACCAAAATTAGGCATGCTGACCTTTTTAATTTAAAATTCATAAAATTCTAAATTTCATTTGCATGAACCTTCTCATACATGGCACGACATGTCTCATATAGCAATCCATGGACATCTTGATGTCAAATTTTCCAAATTTGGCAAGTGGAGGTGACCACTTCCTCTTCCCTATCCACTTGGATTTACCCTTCTCATGCAAAGTCTAACCTTGGTTTTATGCCCCAAACCAGCCATTTAAGTTCACCAAAACTTGCTCAAGGGTCTTAGGAACAACCCTAACAACTTTGGGACCAAGTTTAGCCATGTGACCTAGGGGTAAACTAGCCCAACTTACCTGAATCACACTTCCCCTTTGGATCTTAGCCTTGAGGACTCCTTGGAACCTAATTGAGTTGCCCACTCAACCTCCCTAGCCTTTCTGAACTTGGAGGTGACCTTGCCTGGCTGGACAACCACCTCAGCTGCCAAAAAATAGAAAAACCGAGAAGCCCCAATTGGGGAAACCCAAAATTAAACCCCCCTAAGCTGGCTCACTCCCATTGGCCACCAGGAACTTTCCTCCCCCCACCTAAGTAGTCCCTTGGCCACCATGGCTTTTTCTGGTGACAACCATCACTCTCCTTATAAGATCATCACCCCTCACAAACAAAAAAGGGAGTGTGCTAAAACCTTAACAAAACTCTGTCAAAATTCGTCCAGAGCTTCCTACAACCTTCCTAAGATCAGTGTCACCATCCTCAACCACCAATTCCCACAGTCTGAGCTCATTTTTGACACACAAATCCAGGACCTCTCACGAACATCTAACCAAACCTTATAAAACTCCAAATTAACTTGCTCAAAAGCTTCCTCAGGACATACGAGGAAGTTCCCCATCAAAACCCCCTTCTCTTGAGCTCTCTAACCCATAGCTAGACCAAGCCCAAGTCACCCTTTGATTGAAATAGTACCCAGGCTCAGCCTCAGCTCAAATTAGAACTTGGAGGAGCTACATGAAGTCCTTATGAATGTCTACAACCATTCAAATTGAGGCATCACCTCTTGGACAAAGGTATTGATCAAAATCCGCAAATTTGTGCTATGTTTGGAACTTTATGGAGGAAAGGTTAATTTCACGTGCATGCAACCGTATGGATGTGTTTGTCTCGACTAGATGCACGTGTAAGAACAAACCCCATGTAATTTGGTTAAGTATTGAGCAAGATCTTAGATTTAGAAAACGAGTGGTACTTGAGCTAGGTCTATCGGGGATGATGAACGAATGTCATCCGTTGCACACGTGTATCGATCCAACTGTAGAGGAGACGCCAGACGAACCTTTAGAGCATTAATGCGGGTCTGACTCGGCAGCTACGTGGATGGCGGCATTGAATCATAGTGTGTCACGTGTTCCTTCGAATTTGAGGATACAATCAGCGCCGATGTGGATAAGTAGGAAAATAGCCTATTTTCGAAGGGTTCATTGTGGGCTTTTAATTTAGTGTAAATGGTATTGAAAATAAATCATGGGGAATTTCATGAGGCCTTGAATCCATTATGATGAAGTTTAGAGCATAAATTTGGTGAAATTAGACTTGGCATATGGGTTCAAATTTGATAAATTTAGAGTATGGGGTGAATTTTGGTCTAGGGTTAAGGTGAATTTGAATTTAGGGTTCATGGGAATTGGGTTTGAATTTTTAAAATTTGGGGAATTTTTTAAAATTGGAATTTTATGAAATTTGGATGATTTTGGTCAATTTGGTGGGGTTAGGGTATTTTGGTAATTTAAGGGTTTTTAGTAGTTTTGAGAATTTTGGGGTAATTGGGGCAATTTGGAAGAATTTTAGTGCAAGGTATAGTGTGAATAGGTGTTAGTGAGTGTAGTGAGGTGAATGTGTGTGTACTATGATATGAGTGTTTATGTAAGTTGAAGTGAGTGATGTGTGGGCGAGGTATGAGGTGATGTAAATTGTAGTAATGTATGGGTTGTGTCTGTATTTTGTATAGGGTATGTGATGTGCTATATGTGAATATGTTTGTGGTATGTGTGAATTGTAGTGATGAATGTATGTGGTAAAATTATTTGAATGTGTTAAATGTCCAAGTCATAAAGGGCTTCCCTATGGCCTTATGACCCGATGAGAACTCATTTTTGGGGCTTTACCATGTTGGTCTAAACCAACTCAACCAAGTGTTGAGTTTTTGAGACCCCTCATGTGAGACTCCACAAACGAGTCAAGAGGTGGCTAAAAATTATAAGTGAGGTGGGTCCCATCGCTAGTTTTCTAGGATAGTTAATAGTGAAAACCCTTTGACCAGATCCCAAGTTCTAAGAAAAAGCTAGACCCCACCAAAAAATGACGTCAGCAAGTACATTAATGAAGTAGAATAGAAGAAAGTTAATATGAATTCCATAGTAATTTTCTTCATCCTCCCCTTCTGCCATTTTTTTTTCTTCCTCACCATCATAAACTATAGGTCTACCTCAAATGATGTTGAAGAAACGTATGAAAAGCTTGTTATAGGGATGAACCATTCAAGGTGCGATCTTTATCTCTTTGTGAGCAAACCACTCAATTCTTATGTATTCACGTAATGAAATCTCCATGCAGTAGGAAATGAATAGTATGAATGTCTGGATTCTCAACATTTGCAACAGCATTATTGTCGTAGCTTGTCGATGAACTGCTTATTTCCTCTATTTAATCACATTTACATTCAACATTACAACTGAGCCATCTGAGCTGATGTCTTAATATTTCTACTAGTCTCCTCCTATCAAATGTCATCAGGGACAAATAAGAATATCCTAAAAGTGCATCAAGGGAATCCAAATCAAGCTTTCTTAATTATAATTAAGCGGTGTGTATGTGAAAATTGAACTTCAGATGTTAGAAATATAAGTATGTAATAATTGAGTGGTATGCATGTGAATGTTTATTGACAGTTGATTGTTGTTGTCTGTGTAAGAATCTTAGCTGTTCATCAGCTTGAAACATTTTCTACAACCAATATGAGTTTAGTATGAGAGTTTTATAGATTTTAATATATTACATGAAGTTACTCTTATTGAATTCAAAACTTCTATGAGTTTTATAATCCTTTTTTTTTTAATTTTTTAATTCTCATTTTTAAACATATTTCAGCTAGCCTTTCAAAAGGAAAAATTATTCCTTGCGGACACCTCAGAGATGCATGCAGTGTCTGATCTTCATCGTTCATCACAGCTTCGGTGGGACCCACTTTTAATTATTATTTTTAAATAAAAAATAATCCCACCAAAGCCGTGATGGACGGTAAAGATCGGACACCGCATGCATCTCTGTAAAAGTGACTGGTGACTTTTAGGATATTCTTATTTGTAGTAGCAGAAGATTTTTTTTTTTAAGGGAAAAAATGGGTTTTGTGACCTTAAAATACATATATAAAAATGTTATTTATAATAATTTCTCTATAACATAAATTTCCTTTCATTATAGATAATTTCTTTTATTAAAAAAATATATTTTCTTTGATAATAACTAATTTTTCCTTATTAGAAATAATTTTTTTTCCTCACTGCTCATTAAGTTATTGCTATCATTAAGTTATTACTAAGTAAATATGTGCCGCGTAATTCTGGCTATTGGTTGACATCAACGGTATAAGACCCTTTAGGTCTGGGGTTCGAATCTCTTCTGACTTAGTTGACCTTAAAGTCGATGTGCTTGAATTATTAGACACATCAGTAGTGGCTATATATATATATATATATATA
>JXCR01123624.1:68440-85323 GCA_002079205.1 Phalaenopsis hybrid cultivar | reverse complement strand
AAATACCAACATGATACTCACGCAAATAGCTAGGCATTTTTGTTGTTCTTATTGATCGTGGTGATGGTATTTGTTGGTCTAGAGTTGCGGGTTGTTCTGAGAATAAATTTGAAGGTGAGAAATTACCGCGCTCCAGTGATTGAAGGAACTTGGTATCCTCCCAATATGTCAACATGAATTAATTCAAAAGGTGTTTTTGAGCTAATGGAACTTGTTTGAAAAGGTAAACGAGTTTGCTTAGCCAATGGACAAATTAAACAATAAAAAACATTACAAATATTTTTGTTTATAATTGGAAAAGGAAACAGACTGGAAATTTTATTTGATGGGTGGCCTAGACGTTTATGCCAGAGATTTGGAGATGGTGAAGTAGCAACATTGCACTTGCTCTTTTGTGGAGTATCAAGGTAGTAGAGTCCTCCTCTTTTAGTTCCCGTCCCAATCATCTTCCCCGATTGTTGGTCCTGTAGAACACAAGTGTGGTTATTAAAAATGGCAAGACATTGTGAATCAAGCACAAATTTGCTAATGGAAATCAGATTTAATTTGAAGGAGGGGACACATAAAACATTTTGTAGAACAAAGTCAGCAAAATGGATGTTGCCTATGTGTGTGACAGTTGCAGTAGCTCCGTTAGGCAAGTGAACTTTTCGATTGATGACACTGGATTTTGTAGTAAGTTTGTTGGCTGAATATACCATGTGATCTGTGGCTCCTGTGTCAAGAATCCAGCTTATTTCTTTATAAAAAACAGAGGCACAAAAGATTTTACCTGAAATATCACTCATTGCTGATGTACTGCCAACATGATTAGTCATCGAATTAGATTTGTTCTCTGCAAGTAGTGATATGAGGTTTTGATATTATTCAGCTGTAAGGGTGAATGATGCAGGACTCGTTGATGTATTGGTATCCGCATGGTTGGCTTTGGGAGCAAAATTTTTCCGTTCAGGTTTATTGCCCGTTGGATTGGTCCTTTACAACTTCCTACAATCATTGATGGTGTGTCCCTGCCATCCACAATAATCGCATTGAGATGTGCTCGACATGTGTTTGAGGTATGCCCAATTTTGTCACATTTTCCACACTTTAAATGAGGATTTTTAGACGTGAAAACCTTCTCTGGTTTTCGTGCATTGTTCTTCACGGCAAAAGCTGAAGCTTCCGGCTGCGGTACATTTACATGGTTCATGCCGCGCTGCTTTTCCTCTTGGAGCGCGAGAGAATGTGTCTTGCTAACATTGGGAAGGGGATCCATGAACAAAATTTGTCCTCTTATACTAGTGTANTGTTGAAGTTCTGCGGTGGACGTCTCTGGTGGTTTTTGGACGGTGCCGTTGACAAAACCTTCTTTGTTTTTGATGTTGAGAGCCATCAACATGGCACGACTCCAAGAATTGTAGTTTTCTCCATTCAGCGGCTGCGTAACAAGCACAAGACCGGGTTGATCTGAGTAGTGGAGAAAAAAGGGGTCGTTCAGATTATCGAATTTGCTAGATTCAGGTTTTGCTGAATTTTGACTTTCGTCTGCCATTTGTTTTGACTTAGAAAGAAGATAGATTGGGTTTTTGCGTGGAAGAGATGGTAAGACTCAGAATCGTGTTTTCTCTGATACCATGTTAAAACTCAGAATAATGTGGTGGAATACACACCTTTTCATTGATATGAACGGGGTTATAAATAACCCTTACAATAATCTTGTGATAGGAAAAATAATAAAAGGTAAATGATATGAAAGGAATAATATAACACTTAGTATCTCCAATAATTAATTCGCATTAATTGTTAGGAGATATAGGAAATAGCAGAAAATAGAGAAATAAATATCTCATTAATTCTAAGGAAATAATTTATTTACAAGAATAAATTATTTCCTAACATAACTCTAATTCTAAGGAAATAGTTTATTTATAAGAATAAATTATTTCCTATCATAACTCCTAACATCAAATATGTAAATATATAGGAATTAAGCGGTGTGTATGTAAATCTGCCCTTATTTGGTTTCCTTTGAGTTCCCAGTGTTGCTGTGTTCTTCACATCAAAACATAACAGGTATTTAATTTGAGGAAAAGGTAGCTACTGAATTTTGTATTCTTCTTAATTTAGCATCTAAATATTTGTGTGCATTTGTTTAAATGCAAATTTATAACAATACTCTATTTAATTAACACTAGAATTAGAAAAGGAATTGTTGTCTAGATAATTTGATTCAGTTTNTTTATAGCAATACTCTATTTAATTAACACTAGAATTAGAAAAGGATTTGTTGTCTAGATAATTTGATTCAGTTCTCTTCCAGTTTTGCCTATATACACATGCACTTTCTTCCTAAACAAAATTGATTGATCTGCAGTTCTAAATCTGAAATAGAACCATTANCTATTTATAATCCTAGAGTAAGCCCTGCAGTACAATATGTAATTCCCAAATTACCCCTGTACCGTATAGCCCTAACCCATATAACGTAACTTCCCAATTTGGACAGATTCTTTCGCTCTGCTTCGTTCCAGCGTCTGTCCCTATATGGTATATAAGCCATACCATAACAAATCTCCACCTTGGCGAATATCCAGCCCCTTAGGAGAAAAGATACCTGGGAGTTACACCTGCACCAATGTGGGTTAGGCCATCATGCTTCTGCTGCGCCCTCGCTGATCTCAATCCACTGAATTCCAAGACACATCTCTTTAATTCCAAGAGACATCTCTTCANATATATATATATATATATATATATTATTAGTTTATTGTGTCTTAAGGTGAGTGGATGGCTTAAAGATAAAACATTCCTTTTATGATTGATGTATGACGTCTTGAAGTAATTATACATTCCGGGTTTGGATGAATATTTCAGATGAGTTGTTGATGCTTGTATTTAAACTATATCTCCATTAAGATTGAATTTAGAGCTACCCTTAGAGGAATGGCTGTTAATGTCTGGATATTTGTGCTTCATGAATTTAGAGCAAAGGAAATTACCCCATAATTACACTTTGTGTTTAACCTATACATTATCTAGTTCTGGAATAATTTTAATAGCTTGATATCCAAAGTTTATTACTTACATATATAACACCTAAACTACAATGTATAAATGCATTTCTGGGCATGATAATAGTAGCTAAGCTCCATGTGAGGGAGCCACCGGTTAATTAGGTTATATCTCCTCATTAAAAATTCTGGGAATTTATCTTATTTTAAGGTATTGGTGACAAAATGCCTTAATTATTGGATATGCATATGGAATATCAAATCGGCCTATATGTTTGAGATGCGGGGTAAGGGCGATGATGTCTGACACTATATTCATGCTTATATAGCTGAAACCTTTAAACCAGTATTCTATTTGTAATTGCCCTTAACACTTCTATAGGTTGCAGGTAGCTTCAATTTCAACACTCGCAAATTGTGAACTATAGTTTTATGATATCGAGGATTGGAAATAAATGAAATACAATGCTACATGAAAAACTACACACATAAATATGACATAAATATAAGATACATACAGTCCAGGATGCTTACCTTTTGTAGTTCACTTGTTAATCAGCTGGCAGGGATTTGTAGTTGCCCGAGCTTAGGGTGTTTTATTGTTGGCTTATGATTGATATTGGTAGCTAGACTTTGACGTCTTAGTTGCCTTCGAGATTTTAAAGAATGAAAAGTCTATAACTGAGCCCATCTCTAATTTAAATTCTCATAACCCTTTTGATTTTCCATAATGTCAATTAACCTTTTTATAAAAATATAAGTGCTCCAATTTTCATATTTAAATTTTAAATATTTGTCTAACCCTTTTCTCTTATATGCACTTTTAGTATATATTTATAATTTGTTTTATGGCATTATCAGAGACAACAGATATGTAGTAGTCTTCCTTCTTTTATTGCACTTTATTGTACATATTTTTTCATACATGTACTGCTATTACTGTTTTTTTCTCTTTACTGCTAATACTTTTTACTGCCACTCCACTTTACTGCTACTGCACTTTATTAGCTATTGCACTTTTTTGCTACTCCACTTTACTGTTGCTACTCTTTACTACTTTTTTTCTCTTTACTACTTTTTACTCTTTACTGTTTTGTACTCTTTACTGCTTTTCTGGCATGTTTATATAGCACCATAGGGTAGCAAATGTAGAACTTATGCTTAGGATTGGAATACTATAGCACATAACCAAAATACACTTTTCATTTCAACACCTTTTAAAATTTCATAATAAAATATTTTCAAAACCACAAATAAAGTTTTCAAACCTCAATAAACTAATAATAAAATATGTTCCCTCTTTTATCTCCCTTCTTCTCGAAACGAGACAGCGCAGTTAAGTGACAATTCATCTTTGGGTAGCAGTCGAAGCGACCACCAAAAATTGAAGGAGCTTCAACTGAATTTTCATACACTTAAATAACATACACTCGTATGACTTCGAGGTTGTTCGTTTAGTACGAAATAAATCATCACAATATCTTTTAGGACTTTGTATGATTGTATATCGTACGATATAAGTCCTAAACTCTTTGTAGGGTTCCGAGGTCGTCGTTCGGTACGACATTTGCATAAGATATGTAGACATACGTCTCAACTATCTAAATATTTTACAAAACTGAAGTATTAACTAACTTCCCTTTCAAAGATGTAAAGCTAAATATATATTAGCTTGAGATGTCACTGAAGCTCCTTCAGTATCTTTGTCATCTCCTACTCTTTACTCTTTTGGGCTCCGAAAATAACCGTTCCACATTGAGCATTTCCCATTTGAATTTTTTATAAGCAATCGTGGAAACCTAAACATTGAAGTCTTGAAGATGAAACTCTGATCTTAATCGAGAGTCTTCTTAAGCGACTTCGACTTCCTAAGATATAATTAACTATTGAGGCTTCTCTCTATATGGAATTAAGAATCCAGATTATTCTAAACCTTATATAATATATGTATTTGACAGAGAAATTGTTGACTATAAATTTTGCAGACCAAAATAGAGTCATAAACTTTTTAGTTTAAATTATTAAGCCTACTAACAAGTGATTTGCTTATCTTTCGAGATGATATATCACTTGTGGCATCGTGTTCAACTATCTAAACTATTAGATATATGAAATATATTCGGTCTCGTTGTTTTTTAAAATAAAGAATATTATTTTCAAAATCAAAATTGCATTACATATTAAATTCAAATTAAAAAAAACTGTGTTTTCAAAAAATTGGCCGACATCCCAGATATTTTAAAGTTTGTTCAGAGTTACTCTTTGAATATATTTATGAGATTTTAGACATTTCATATGACCTTTGGGCTTATTATGATTTGTTGAGTAACATCATCCTCAAAGTATAACAACCTCTAAAATTAAAAAAAAAATGAAATCCATAAGAACCCACCAAGATATGATATGGGACCCTTCGACTTAATATTTTTTAGAGAGGATTACGCTGTCACAACTTAATTTACAATAACACCCAATGCTCATTGGTATGAGTCTTGGATATGGTATTTAGACTCTTGTGAGCACTAGGGATATTTGAAATACATCCACACATAAATCATCGGGCTAGCGTAAGTTGGAGGTTTTGAAGGTACGGATGGTGATGAGAAAGACATCTAGTGATAAATTTGGGATGGCAGAATAGTATTGTACCTCTTGACTCGAGGACCTTGTGAGGGTACAAAATTGACACTACTATTCGCCGACATTTGACAAGAGATAAACCCTGCTTTCTGAGGTTACCGGTGGTTCTGGCCGCCGGATAGTTTAATTAACTTGGACAATTTAATCTATAAAATGTACAATACAATGACCAAATAAATACATTTCTTGTGAAATTAATATTTTGGTAGCTAAGTGAAAATCTGCCGTATATGCATGATAAAATTTTGGATGTTACCTTCTGAGTGTCCACTTGTCGGTTACCTAGACTGGGGCTAATAGCGGCCCTTCTTTAATCATCTTGCTGGTAATTTTTAATTCATGTCGAACTATATACACACAGATTGCCGATGGTTGTCTACGAAGTCCTTTGGGAATTATGATTCTGAGTCCACCCACAACTTGATATTCTTACACTTAGCCCCGATCTTCGACATGGGTTTATTAAACTTAATTTACCTGCTCGTGTTTCCTTGAGTTTTGTTTAAATATTCAGGTGTTATGTTTATAATGATAATCTTTTAGCAGCAATGTCGGAGCTGGCAGGTACACACTATTAGTTTTCCTTTTTACTGCATTTTTTTCTTTACCATACATTACAACATGTTTTACTTTTGCATAATTTAGTATATCTACAAAGTCTCCTAGGATAGAGAACAGTATGCCATATGTTTAGGGGGAGCACTATAGTAAGTCTCGAGAACCAACCATAATTACAAGTTCAATCATAAACCTTAAACCCATAATCATCACAAGTAGGGAGTTTGAAGCTTATTGTATGGGAAGCAGAACGAGGATGCAGGTGGACGGAGGATGACTTCAGACAACAAGACATAAAGCAACTAAACTTTCCTTAATTTTAAATAACATAAACCTATAAGACTTTGAGGTTGTCTGCCTAGTACAACATAAATCTTCACTATCTCTTAAGCTCTGCACAATCATGTTGTGTAGTATAAGTCCTAACTCTTTTTAGGGCTCCGAGGTTGTTCGTGCGGTATGACGTAAACCCTTCTATCTTCCTAGGCTATTTGCATGATCGTATATTACGCAAATGTAAACCCTAATTTTAAATAATTAGCATGAGCGAACATCAAATATACATCATTTCCAAAATTTAAAGCCAAACAGTAGAATAGTTAAAAAGTCATTGAGGTCCTTCTCAGAGCCTGTAACATCCCCAACTTTTCAGTCATTTGATCTCTAAAATAAGTTTTCCACATTGAGCCATTCACATTTGAATTTCCTACAAAAAATCATGGAAACTATACGTTAAATTCTTGAAGATGAAACATATGATATTAATTGAAAGTTTTCTTAAACGACTCTAGTTGCTTAAGATGTAATTAACTATAAAGACTTGCCTCTATAAAAAATTAAGAACCTAGATAATCTAAACCCTGCCTAGTTTTTATATGAGATAGGGGAGTTGTCGGTCACAAATTTCACAGACTAAACCAACGTTATAAATTTTCTTAATTAAAATAGTTGAGCCTACTAACAAGTGATGTGCTTATCTTTCAGAGTGATGTATTACTTATGGTATTGCGCTCAATTATCTAAACTATTAAATATATGAAATATAATTGATCTCATATTTTAAAATTAAAAATGTTATTTTCAAAACCAAATATTATATATACATATTAAATTAATTAAACATATTTTCAGAGAAGATCGACCGACTCACATGTTAAAGTTCTTAAGTAACATTTTGATAAATGACCTTTGATAGGTCAAATAACCTTATTTAAGTTTTCATTATTTATTATTCACAAATTAATAGAATATGAATAATCTCAGATAGATCAAAGAATTTTGATGAATTTCTTTCAATCTCTTTCATGCAAATAAATATAATTAAATAACACTGATAAACAACCAAAAATAGTTTCAAACATCTTTAATAGATTTCTTTTGATCTCTTTATTTCATATTTGGTGTCATTGCTTCTATTTTATCCCTTAAGATAAATTTTTCTTCTCTTATTGGAATTAGTATTATATATAAAAATTATAAGGTTGCACAATCATGCTACCCCAGAGAAGCTCAACTATACCCATCAGTAACTCTCAGAATAAAAAAACTTAGATATTTGAGGTGAAGATATATCTCAATGATCCCCTCTAATCAAATACCTGATCTACATGACATCCCTCATTGATGATGCAAGTTGGATATTTACTCTCTGATGATTAAAGGTTGGAGTATATAGAAAATGTTAATAAAAATCAAGATATGTTTTTCGTAGAGTCTGAAAAAAATTCCTAGATTTCACCCCAAAATGATTATTCACTCCTTAAAGATAATATCCAATAATCCTTTTCTTGAGTATAGTTGTAAGCTATAAGCAAATCTCTAAGAAAAGTACAGTCTATCTTAAACTATACCCCAAAATTATTAAATACAAAATACTTCTAGCATCTCAATCTAAGCTTAATCAATATAAGAGGGACTCAATTTGACATTTTCCACATAGGTTAATTTTGGCGAGCTATGCTCCGACCAACAACCCAGAACAAGTAAAATTTTTTTGGTGGATTACACCGGCCCCTTCCACATAAGTTAACATCATCAAGCCACACTAACTAAAAACTTAAAATATGTCAATAAATTTTGGTGGATTACTCTTGACCTTGTCCATAAAAGCTAACGTCATCAAGGCACACTCTGACCAACATTCTAAGATATGTTAAAAATCTTATAGGATTACACTTGACCTCTATCATAGGTTGTTATCATCGATCCATGCTCTAACAATAACTTACAATAGGTCAAAAAATTTTTGATGGATTACAATCGACCTCAACCTCACAAGTTAATATCATCGAGAAACTCTCTAATAAATAACATTTAATAGAACAAAGTTCAACAACGAAGTTCTCTTGATTTGTTTTATCTAGTTAATATTATTTTAATTACTTTATCGGTAGAAACAATATTGTAGTTATTGGTGTGTGTGACATGTGTAATGTTTATATATTCTCTTACACTTTTTTGCTATATTTTTATACTTTTATGTAGTATTTATTTTATTTTATGTAGCATACAAGAATAATATAAACATATGGAGCATATGAAAAATTTAGATATGGAAGTTCAGGTACCTCAACATCCTAATAATCACTTAGTCACTAAAGACAATCACTATTTGACTGGAAAAGTAGAGGAGGTGAAAATCCAGTACCATGCCCATGAGCCTAAGCACCCCCATCCATCGCTACCCAACACGTAGAAGATAGGGGAAGCATAAACTCGATGCCAAGCTAAGGTGCTTGGGCACCCCAACCTATAAATTTGACACTGACACACCCGACACCACCTTTTGATAGTTTTCACAATTTCAAATTTATTTGAGCGAGGTGAATCTTCAAAGAGGCATGCAACATTAATTAGTCTTCTAGTCTTTCTCACTTAGTGAGCTTATGTATGTGTCTGTGAATTTTACTTTGTATCGAGAGAATTAAGAGGAATTCAAGGAGAACAACACTTTATAGAAGAAGAATTTGCTTGAGAGAGAAGAGTTTCAATCCGGGTTCTATCTTATCTTTACTTTTGTAAACTGATTTTTTCAGCAATGAATTATCTTTTATTTTCTTTTAGAATGTTTAGGAAAGACATTTTTATGCTCCTTTGATGTGTTAATGAGATAAGTAATGTTCAATCCATGAGATTTTCTAAGACTATTCAATAAATTACTCCTTGTTGGTGTGTTGACTTTTTGAATTTAATTTACCTTCTAATTGGCCACTTAATAAGTTAAAACTTCTTGTAATATAGGATAATTAGCCCAGGCTAGAAGAATACATAGGTTAACACTTAATCACATAGTGGAATAAGACTATTACTATTAGGAGATTGCAATCACATAAGAAACTTGAACATTCATAGGAGCTAGAAAAACAAATAAGATGACACTCAATCACATAGTGGAAAAAGAATATTATCATTAGGAGATTGCAGTCACATAAGGAACTTCAACATTCATACGAGACTTTGTTGGGTTAAGCAAACATAACCATATAATGAGGCTCCAATACTTCTTAGTCTAGGAAAAGAGTAAGGAGTAATTGTCCCTGACTGTCAACATTAAATAGGAGAAATTCAATAGAAGAACATTGAGATATCACAAAATTTGTTTGAAAGAATCATGTCTCTCAATCAGAAAATATAAAAATAGAGTTAGATTAGCCTTTTGCAAAACTATGAACATAGTTACGCTAGAAATATTCATCATTCCAAAATATACCTAGAAATTAGCCCTTTTTTGAAATTTTTCTTGTTGAGATCGAGACACATACTCATAATTTGTATAATGTTTAGTCAACATATATACTTGTTTTATTAACATCTGCATCACTGTAGAGTGGATCAGTCATTCACCTCACCAACATGTTATCAAATCTTAAACTTCAATCCAAAAAAGATAAAATGTGGAGAAATGTTCAACTATTTAAAGGTGATTAATGTATCATAAAAAAATTATAGATGACGACATGCGAAACAATATATGAGAAAAAATGCTACCAAAAGAACAGAAACATGAGACAGATAAAAGAGAAGATCTTCCTTATTGATCAAATAATAATTAATCTCATCTGATAGATTTCTATACTTTCATCTTTTGACAAGGAAGGACAAGCTTTAGATATTTGGTAGGAGATAAACTTTAATATCAACTCCAACCTTGCAGTGCATGCTCACACACATGACTATCACTGCACCCATGTGCCCCGTGCATACTATCACGTATGATTATCTGTGTGACACCACATTGCCTGCATGTTATTAAGCACGCAAGCCCAAACATGCCAAAAATCATGCTCATTGATTCTTGCTATCACGCCCATGTGTGCCCCCTTGCATGCCACTACTCCCTCGCTTGCTCGGCCACATATTTCGTTGCAAGTGTGCATGCACACTGCAGAATTTCACATGCACAGCCAACCCCTCTTGATGCTCTATGCTCACACTTACATGTGTGTCTGCAAGTGCTTGCTTCATCCTTGTAGTGCGTCTCTACTGTCACCCTTATGTTTATTCTCAATGTCATTGTGCCTGTATGCATTCCACTATGCCCACACATTACTTCTCTTTCATGCTCGTACCCATACCAACACACGTACTTTTGAGCTTACACAAATCTCAATGTCTATGCTTGCGCCTGCCTGCACTTGTGCATGCCCAACCGCACCAATGCATGTCTCTACACCTACACTTATGCTTGCTTGCGCATGACACTATGACCATGTGTGCATGTTGCGCTCTCATTAAGACCCACATGCTTGCTTGCACACTTCACTACATCCATAGGTACACAGAATTATAAACTCGTGTGCGCATAATTCTTCTTATCATGCTCCTTTTCCAAGTGGATTCAGAATGCTGAGAACCCAAAGATTTTTTTTTTGTGTTTCCTTGATATTGAAGCCCTCTATTAAATTCTTGCCTCTTGCCAAAGGGACTCTCGGAATACGCCGACTGTGGGATGCACTTTCAAATAATTAAGATAACAAAAGTGCTAACCATGCCTTATTTAAGAGGGTCATGGAAACATAAATTCAGGAAGTTCAATTATTAAAGTACCGAATAAGAAAATAAATGAATTTAGTTTTTGCATTAAATTTTCTTATTTTTATCACAATATAACTTTCAAGAAGAAAAAAATCGAAGAAGTAAATTTGTTTATTAGAAATGCGTCAACACAAATTTAAAGGAAATTCAACAGACTAAGAAAACAAAAGTACTATCAAGGATGACCCACTGAAAAGAGACTAGGAATCACACTAGCAAATGACAAAAGGATTTATTTGATAGGCTACAATTCTCTTGGAGCAAGACTCGGAGCCTATCGAACGAAGGTCACCCAAGTCGAAGAAAGAGACTAGCTGAATTGAGAGAAGGAACCAGCCCAATTCTCGTCCAAATATCACCAATCACCTCACAAGAGTCTCCAAGAATCTTCTGGAGGGCTAAGGTTCTAGTCACTAAGCACCCTTGAACATTGGATCTCCTGTTAAAGGGGTACACTAACTGTTGAATTGTTGTGATTCACCCTTGGTCCGTCAGCTTAGTTTTATCACAAAAAAATTAGTTTCCCGTCTAGGGTTCCATAGTTGACTGCCAAACTGAAACAACCAATAGGTTGACTCAAATCGATCGAGTGATGCCCGAACAACCGAATGACGTACACTCAAAGCCGACCAACTACTCCGACTGAATAGAATCAGCCAAACGGACTTTGGCAACCCGAAGAATACATATCTCAGCCGACAAAGTGATAATGTAGCCGGGTCATAGCCTCATTTATATTTTATACCTAACAACTCCCATAAAAACACAAGCAATCTGTAATTTTTTACTTTGTATCTCCCTTGCTTATAAATAGGGAGGTCATATCTACCCTAAAAAGTTAATTAATCACTCTTCAAAAAGCCAGTTCTCCACTATGCACATTATCTCTTCCAGTCTCTTATTTTATGTTATATTCATTGAATGTGATTCATATGATATATCTAGAATATTCAACAATACGTGACTAAGATTTTTTCTAAAACCAAATATATAATATATTATATTCATATTCTTCATATTTGCTATTATATATAAGACATGAAAATTATTCAGACTATATATATGTAAGAACTACTTAAATTACAGTATCCATCTTTTCAATGACATATATTAGGACATTTGTCAGGCCACTTAGAAAGCCACTCTCACTCTTTCCTCTTTCTCTTGTACATAAAAATCATTTTTCTATATCTCTAATCAAGCAATTTATTCAATTACATAATGCTTAAACCATGGTACTTTGGGTAGTGCCATATCTAAAAAGCTAATCTTAAAAAACACTCAAATTATATGATAGACTTATATCTTACTATTCTTGAAGAGAAGGCTAAGCATCATAGGTTTTAATCAAATTTATTCAATTACATAATGCTTAAACTTACAAGTGAAGAACGCATATGCTATTAAAATATTACATTTTATATAGAAATATATATAGAATAAAGCCCCAATTCCAATTTTATTTTTTCCCAACACGGAATCATTAAAACACACCCTTAGCTTCACAAGAATAAGGGAGACAAATAAAAATAAGAGAAGTTTACAGGATAGAGCAGTTTAATTCAGGATAACAGACATCATCAGCATAGTAGTGTGGTGCACCATGATAACAGGGTGGTTGAATCAAAACAATTGGTTGATTATTTATGCTCTTGGCTTCTGCCTCCTTTTTCTCCTCCTTTTTCTCCTCTACATCTGTTACCATCGTCAGGTCTACACGCCCCATTTTTTTTCTCAGTAACTTCGCCAAAGCCACTGGATCAATCCCTTCCCCCACCACTGTTATGTTGTCCCCATCATGCGAGGCTGACACAACACCTGCTTGCCAAAATNACTTAGATTTGTTGGTCGGGCATCTGCTTGTCGGTTGTAAGTCCCTTTTGGTCTGAGATTCGATTCCACTCGAATATAGGGTGTGGTACTCGAATTCTTAGACGTATGAGGAATGATCGGGGTTCATAATAGCCTCTCACCATTAGATATATATATTATTATTATTATTATTTAAAAAATGACTGACGGCTACTATACAAATCCCGATCATTCCTCTTGCGCATATAATTTGAGGACCACACACTACACTCGGGAGAATCGAATCATAGATCAAAGGGCACTTACAACTGACAAGCATATGCCCGGCCCCCCAAAAAAAATTTAAGGAACTGAAACAAAAAGGAAAACAGAATTCATTGAAGTTGAAGGTCTCAAAAGTGAGAAGAATGGCATTAGTTTGAGACTTGCCATGCAGTCCCACGGCACACCGCATCGCTTTGGCGCGCTTCTTAGAATCTTCCATGGATGCCTTCAGCACCACCTTCTTCTGCAGATTAAAAAGATGGTGACGTTATCTGCTTAACAAAATGCTAGCATTTGAATATTAAAGTTTTCAAAATAAGTAACAGTGCGCAGTACTGACCTTTGCCATGGATGATCGATGCTGTGTTCCTATTGGCTTTGTTGCTCGCTGAGAAAGCTAGCTTGTAGTTGTACGCAAGCGTTCCTCCATATACAGAAGAAGGAGAAGAGTTACCTGATGAGTAAAACGGCGACAACGCGGTTTGGCCAGTCCGAAGACTTATAATTTCCAAGTAAACGGACACCGGTTCTGAAAGTTCCAGGCTAGTACCATGGTGATGACGCTCGCAGGGTGAGATGAACTGGTGATATTACGTGGGCCCGAATGAGCCAAAAAATTTTTTTGTGAAGGAATTTCATTAGCCTACATGCCACTATAGATAATCATATAAATTCATATACATTATATAAACAAAAAGTTTAATATTACATGGATTTTAAGTATGATTGATATGCCACCAACAAATTTTCCATCAGTCAGCATGAATCTTGATGCAATTTTTTGAACAAGAAACATTCAAACTTCGATTAAGAGTCATTCAGAGCTTCGATTTCGGCAAACTTATACTCAAACTAATCGACTCGATGAGACGGGCCTAATGATATGAAAGTCAGTCCAATTTGAGTCAAATCAAGCCCGAATTAAATCATAAAATTACTCTTGGAGGATTTTGGGAGGTATTTGAAAGGTCAAACAGATCTCAAATCTAGCGAGTCCATAGTCAAATCGAGTGTCTCGACAAGACGAATCCAACGAGCCTAAGATTGCTCAATTTCGGTATCGTCAAGACACTCAAATGTCCATCAGACATCATCTAATCGAGGGAAACTTTCCGTACCGTCCGATCAAAATGGTTCATTTTCCTACATTAATTGCACCCAAAACACTATAAATAGAGCTCTACCATTCACATGGGGGAGAGGGCTTGAGAGAGAACTTGAGAGTTTGAGAAAGAGTTAAAGTCCAACTACATATCGACCATCGCTGACCTCTGTCGACCACCGACCGTCTGCGACCACCGACGTCTGCGACCACCGCAGACCTCCGTTGACCGTCATCGATTGTCGTTGACTATCATCGATCATCGCCGACCTCCGTCGACCACCGCCAACTAGACGCTGTTAGCTAACGTTGTACCTTGAAAAATCTAGTAACTCTTTCCCATATGCGGGACAAAGGGTTGTTGTAATCATCAACAGATAGAATCGACCTCAAAGCCGAACGACTACTCCAACTGAATAGAATCAGCCAAACGGACTTTAGCGACCCCGAAGATTACATATCTCAGCTGACAAAGTGATAATGTAGCCGGGTCATAGCCTCATTTATATTTTATACCTAACAACCCCTATAAAAACACAAGCAATCATGTAATTTTTCATTTTGTATCTCCCTTGCCTATAAATAGGGAGGTCATATCTATCCCAAAAAGTTAATTAATCATTCTTCAAAAAGCCAGTTCTCCATTATGCACACTCTCTCTTCCTGTCTCTTATTTTATGCTATATTTTTTGGATGTGATTGATATGATAGATCTAGAATATTCAATAATATGTGACTAAGATTTTTTTCTAAAACCAAATATATAATATAGTATATTCATATTCTTCATATTTGCTATTATATATCAGACATGAAAATTATTCAAACTATATATCTAAGAACTACTTAAATTAACTTATCCATCTTTTCAATGANTCTCTCTCTCTCTCTCTCTCTCTCTCTCTCTCTCTCTCTCTCTCTCTCTCTCTGTGTATATATATATATATAACAGAAGTTTTACTAATACGCAAGATTGTGAAAAAATTATTTAGATATTGGGAAAGATAAAACACAGCTTAGATTTATTGATTTTTTTTTAAATTATTTTTTTGTGAACTCANTTTCAATGACATATATTAGGACATTTGTCAGGCCACTTAGAAAGTCACTCTCACTCTTTCCTCTTTGTCTTGGTCATAAAAATCAATTTTCTATATCTCTAATCAAGCAATTTATTCAATTACATAATGCTTAAACCATGGTACTTTGGGTAGTGCCATATCTAAAAAACTAATCTTAAAAGAACACTCAAATTATATGATAGACTTATATCTTACTATTCTTAAGCATCATAGGTTTTAATTGAGTTTNTTAAGCATTATGTAATTGAATAAATTGTTTGATTAGAGATATAAAAATTTGAGTTTGGAATTAAAATTGGGGGAAATTGGGGTCAAATTGATGGACATTAGAGATGAATCGGGGTAATTGGGTCTTTAAAGGCAATTTGGGGGGTTTTGGTCAAAAATGGTCAAANTTAAGCATTATGTAATTGAATAAATTGTTTGATTAGAGATATAAAAATTTGAGTTTGGAATTAAAATTGGGGGAAATTGGGGTCAAATTGATGGACATTAGAGATGAATCGGGGTAATTGGGTCTTTAAAGGCAATTTGGGGGGTTTTGGTCAAAAATGGTCAAATTGATCAAATTGGGTTCAATGGAAGGGTTCAAATTAGTTTTGAGGACATTTGAAATGATTTTTGAGGTTTAGGGAAAGTTTGGGCCACCAAAGAAATTTTTCTCTTTATGGATTTTCCATATAAAAACTTATAATGTCTCTANAATGGTCAAATTGATCAAATTGGGTTCAATGGAAGGGTTCAAATTAGTTTTGAGGACATTTGAAATGATTTTGGAGGTTTAGGGAAAGTTTGGGCCACCAAGGGGATTTTTCTCTTTATGGATTTTTCATATAAAAACTTATGATGTCTCTTCTGGTTGATTTCTCTTATCAAAGTGTGATGAACTTTCGCGCAACTCTACGACAATAACCCATTACTCTATCGACACGAATCTTCTATCACACATCAAAGATAATATTATAAATATTTTTTTTTATTTAACAAAAAATTATATTTTGAAATTGTATACACATATCAATCAAACCAATATTTCCCCAAGCAAAATTTTTAAACTAATAAATTCAAATAAGTAAATAACCTATTGGAATAAACTTAATATCTAATATGAAATTTGATATTTTAGCTGTGAAATGTATTATCACATTCCCAAAATCCAGTGATATATACTTAGTAATAACTTAATGATAGTAATATCTTAATGAACAAGTGAAGAAAAATTTTATTTCTAATAAGAGAAAATTAGTTTTTGGCAAAGAAAATATTAGTTTTACTTAAAAAATTATCTATAATTAAAGGAATTTTATGTTATATAGAAATTATATATATATATATATATATATATATATATATATATATATATATATATATATATATATATATATATATATATATATA
>JXCR01123624.1:53180-68304 GCA_002079205.1 Phalaenopsis hybrid cultivar | reverse complement strand
TTGAAGTTGAAGGCCTAAAATTTGAGAAGAATGGAATTAGTTTGAGACTTGCCGTGCAGTCCGACGGCACACCGCATCGCTTTGGCACGCTTCTCAGCATCTTCCATGGAGACCTTCAGCACCACCTTCTTCTGCAGATTAAGGAGATGATGACGTTAGTTGATTGAAAATCTGCTTAACAAAAAGCTAGCATTTGATATCACAGTTTTCAAAATAAGTAACTGAGAGCAGTACTGACCTTTGCCATGGATGACGATCGATGCTCGCTCAGAAAGCTAGCTTGTAGTTGCACGCAAGCGTTCCTTGGTATAAATAAGAAGGCGAAACGGCGACCACGTAGTTTGGTCAGTCCGAAGACTTATAATTTCCAAGTAAACGGACACGGGTTCCGAAAGTTCCAAGACAGTATCATGGTGATGACGCCCGCAGGGTTGATGAACGTGGTGATATTACGTGGGCCCTTTATTTTTCACAGCGAATTTTAAGGGCTAGTTTGGGGCATCTTTTATAAATTCAGTGTCGTTTTTGAAAACATCACGGTATTGTTTGGATCGCAGATTTTGCCCGTTTATCCAAAAATGAGGTTGAATTTTTACACTGAATGCAGGCCGCGGGTCGAACCCTATAGTCGACCCGCGGGCCGTGTTTCAGGATAAGTTGTTTATTTTGAAACGCACAAACTGCCCCAAATGCACACTAAACCTCAATAAAGTCCTTATAACGTAAAGCATAAAAATAGAATGTTCAATAGANACACTAAATGCAGGCCGCGGGTCGAACCCTATAGTCGACCCGCGGGCCGTGTTTCAGGATAAGTTGTTTATTCTGAAACACACAAACTGCCCCAAATGCACCCTAAACCTCAATAAAGTCCTTATAACGTAAAACATAAAAATAGAATGTTCAATAGATNATAGATTTAAACCACTACTACAATTTTTATGATAGTTTAAATCGATGTCATAAGGTTATACAACGCAAAAAAATATTCTTTATTGTAGTATTTCTGTATCATGAGCTTTTAGCATAATAATTACAAATTTCATATAACTTATTTGTCTTAAAAAAGTTGTAGCAGGAGATTTTCTTAAGGGAAAAAATGGATATTGTGACCTTAAAACGCAAAAATTTTATAGATAATAATTTCTAGATAACATAAAATTCCTTTAATTATAGATAATTTTTTAAGTAAAATTAATATTTTCTTTGATAATAACTAATTTTCTCTTATTAAAAATACTTTTTTTCTTCACTTGTTCATTAATTTATTACCATCATTAAGTTATTACTAAGTAAATTTCACTGGCTTTTGGGAATGTGATAATACATTTCACAGCTAAAATATCAAATTTCATATTAGATATTCAGTTTATTCCAATAGGTTATTTGCTTATTTGAATTTATTAGTTTAAAAATTTTGCTTGGGGAAATATTTGTTTGATTGATATGTGTATACAATTTCAAAATATTATTTTTTGTTAAAAAAAAAATATTTCTAATATTATCTTTGATGCGTGCTAGAAGATTTGTTCCGATAGAGTAATAAGTTATTGTCGTAGCGTTGCGTGAAAGTTCAAACACACTTTGATAAGATAAATCAACCAGGAGAGACATCATGAGTTTTTACATGGAAAACCTAGAAAGAGAAAAAAACAAGGCGACCAAGCTCAGTTATAAAAATTCGCTATAACTTAATGACTAGATAGAACCCTTTTCCCATAAGTGGGAAAGAGTTACAAAATCTTCCGAATTACAACGTTGGCATGCAGATGAAATTGTTGCAAGGAGCGGGAGGGGCCCACAGTGATCGTAGGCGGCCGACAGGTGGTGGTCTACGGTGGTCGACAGAGGTCNAATCTTCCGAATTACAACGTTGGCATGCAGATGAAATTGTTGCAAGGAGCGGGAGGGGCCCACAGTGATCGTTGGCGGCCGACAGGTGGTGGTCTACGGTGGTCGACAGAGGTTGACAGTAGTCCACGGTGGTTGGCGATGGTTGATGACGGTCTGTGGTGGTCGACAATAATAGAAGTGATGCTTGACTTTAGCTCCTTCTCAAAGCTTCAAGGTCTTCCTCAAGCTTTAAGCTTCTAGATGACTTTTTATCAAGGTTTAGATATTGCTTACTCAAAAGCTTACCTCGGGATTTGCATTATGCCTCAAGATTTGTGACAAATGATGAAAAATCATTGGAGCCATATCAGCTGCCCCTGTTTTTGGGTAATACTTTGTCGACCGAAAATATGAANTTACCTCGGGATTTGCATTATGCCTCAAGATTTGTGACAAATGATGAAAAATCATTGGAGCCATATCAGCTGGCCCCTGTTTTTTGGTAATACTTTGTCGACCGAAAATATGATCTAAATATTTTCATTTTTGACATGTATATATATATTATATTATATTACTATGAGAATTTATATAAGAATAATCTAAACATTTATATGTTGAAAAAAATAAGCGCAGCTCAGTTGGTGAGGGCTTTTTTGCTTCACGCAGCGTGTGTAATCTCTATCCAGTGTAGTGCAAGTTGTTCACTTCTTTTTTCTTAATAGCGGGTCGAACTTTGAGTCGCCATACCATGCCGTTAGTAGTTGGCCTAGGAGTTGGGTCACTCTCGAGCCTAATGGGCTTGTACGGGTAGGCGAAAAGGGCCATGAAATCTAGACTGCTGGCAGAGAACCAAACCGAGGGGAGCTAGACCGTAGGAGTCTGGACTAGCAACATAGAACCAAATTGAGGGGAGCTAGACCGGCCCGAGGATCTAGACCGACACAAGATTTGACCAAAAAATAGTGGAATGAGCAGATTTTGGGAGCCCAAATGATGAAATTTGAGTTGTTTTTTTTTTCTTAATGCATTTTGGGAGATGGAGCACCATAAGTCGGAAGGTCAAAGACCGAAAGGTCTGAGGTCATAAGTTCAAGAGAATTAAGGCATATTTGAGTTTTTTTTAATGGCTAAAATTATTTTTTTGTTATACATACATATAGTTTTTTTAGCCTATAAATAGGCAAGAAGAATGCGGTGGAGATGGAGTCCCCATCTCTGCCTAGCAGATGATCTGGGTTTGCTAGAAGAAATTCATCCCCGACTTACATAGCAGACGACCAACGAGATATTATTTCATGTTATTGTGAAGGAGAAAGTCTTCCTCATCCTACTTAGCAGGCGACCAAGATGATCTTCTTTTGTATTGCAGTGCAGGAGAAAGTTGTCCCCGTCTTGCATAGCAGACGAGCAACGAGATCTTCTTTGAGTTAAGGTGCAGGAGAAAGTCATCTTCATTTTACGTAACATGCAAGCTGTGCAAGAAAAAGTCATCCCCATCTTACGTAGCAGACGAGTGAAAAGATCTTCTTTCACATTGCACTACAGAAGAAAGTCGACCTCGTCCTGTATAGCAAGTGATCAACTGGATCTTCTTTTGTGACAGTGTAGGAGAAAGTTGTCTCCATCCGTTATAGCATATGCACAACGAAATCTTCTTTTGAGTTGTGCTGCAGAAGAAAATTGTCTCTGTCCTACATAGCTTGCGATCAACGAGATCTTCTTTCACGTTGTTGTCGTTTATTTTGGGGTAGATTCCCATGTTGCTCTTGCACATTATGAAGGTGATGAAATGTTATAGTTTTCTCACCACAATTTGAGGAGTATATTTCATGCTTCTGTGGACCTTGAAATGCATCGGTGCCTTCTGAGGCTCGTTGCCTTCTAAAGTATTTGATGTGCTTGTGTCTCATGATGCTTGTAGCCTTTTGAGGTCTTTGATGTACCTGCGCCTCATGAGGCTTGCAACCTTTTGACGTATTTGATGTTCCTATGCCTTCTGATACTCGTAGCCTTCTAATCTCTTTGATATACCTTTGCCTTCCAAGACTTGTAGCCTTCTGAGATATTTGAGTGAAAACCCTTTAAACCACTTGCTCTCTTGGAGTCTTTGTAGTAACGACCCTATCTACTAGAAGCTTCCCATCGAGACTTGCCTCTTGAGCTTGTCTTCAAGGGCATGACAGCTGTGCATCGAGTTGGCCTCTTTAGATTTACTTCTTGAGTGACGTCTCTTACCCTCAAGTCTTCCTTCTTGGGTTTGAATTCCAGAGGTATGATAGCTTATCATCGAGTTCTGCCTCTTTTGCTCGACTTTGAGGGGTATCATTTCATCCCATCGAGTCTTCCCTATTAGGCTCGACTTCCAGGGGCATGGTAGCTTCATCGTTTAGTCTCTTGGGGTCTACTTCTAGGGGCACCATATCATTCCATGAAATCAAGCTTATTGGGCTCGACTTCCAGGAATAAGGATTGACACCTTATCTGCCACTTGCCATTGAGGGGACTTTTTACAAAAAAATCTTTTGTGAGAGAATAAAAAAATTTCAATTAAATGATAACTTAAAGCAACATGAAAATTTGCTAAAATAAAAATAAGAGTTTATATGACAAACTTTTATTCAAATAAGATAATTTAGAGTTGTACTTCTCATTTGATAACCCCGACAATTTTCTTCTAGTTCCCATCACTTTGTTATTGTAAGTAGCAAATAAGTGACCTTGACGTATTAAACGTTTGATTTCCTTCTTTAATAAAAAATAGTTTACTGTCAAATGCCCTTTCACTTTCTAAAAATGAAAATATTGAGATTGGTCTCCATCATCTGGATTTTTTAATGGTCTTGGCCAATTGGCAACCTTTCTTAATGGCCATTAAGATGTTGCCACATGACGTGTTGAGTGGCGTGTATTATTTTCTGATTGAGGCTCATGATTCCTCTGTGGCCCTAACTTTTTTGTTGTGAAATTTGATCAATATCGCTGATGTTATTCCTGTACTTGCTCCCCAATTGCTTGAATTGTTCTTTTTGTGAACTGATGGCCTCAGCTGCAGAGCTTTGAACTTTGACATGATGTACAAGATTGGCAAAAGGGTGAACCATCTCCTGCATCAGTTTTCAGTAAAAAAATTTATGGGTGAATCTTTCCAAGAAAGAATCCTCTCAATAACTCTGGATCGAATCCCAGAATCTGGTGGGCTTCAGTGGAGAAACTACGGAAGTATTCCTTGAAGGATTCCCCCTCACTCTGATGGTCTATAAGTGGGATGAATCTTTGATGATCCTTCTATTTGTTATATATTGTCCTACGAATGGCATGACGAGCTCATTAAAGGTGTTGATGGTGCTCCCTAGGAGGGGGTATAACCATGTTTGAGGTTGATCCTTGAGAGTCGTAAGGAACACTTGATAAAGAAGCGCATCAGAGGCACAGTGAATGTTCATGATAGTTTGATAGTGGTCAAAGTGCTTGTATGAATCAATTACCCCTTCATAGAAATCAATGTTCGAGAGCTTGAAACCTGCTGGTATAAGGTGTTGGAGAATTGCATCAGCCAAAACAGAGGATTCTTTGAAGTTATGGTGAGTAAAAAAGCAGTCCCTTTTATCCAAAGGGAACTCTTCCCGAATCAGGCATCATAGCTTATCACAGATAATATCAATAAAGCGACATTAAGGCATGGCGATGTCAAGTGAGCTGCATGAGACAGATCGATGAAACTTATAATGTCAAGAAGATCGGTGTCCCATCTCAGTAGGGGAATGGTTTCATTATTAGGAGAGAACCCAGTGAGTGGGGTATTTCCCGCTGAACTAGTGATAATTAAGGTTCATTAGGTTGCGATTGTGGCTCTTCGCATAGAAGATGAAGGATCTTGTGTTGAGACTTTTTCATCCTACGTACTCAGGCTTCCAAAGAATAACCCAATACACCTTCATTAGTGGGGTAATGATTTCCTGTGTTGGAGGATGCATAGGTTTGATCCCTTTGGCTCCACAATTATCTTTTGGAATGACGTGTGTTGGAGCGGGATGCTCCGTTGTTATGAGTGTTGCACCCGGTGGCAAGGTAGCAATTCTTAATGTATATTAGTGGTGAGAATGCTCTCTTCCCATAGACTCGTGCTAGATGATTTGCAGCGGTAGAGTAATTAATTATCGTCTTATCATTGCACGAAGATTCAACACATTTTCAGATAAAAGAAAACAACCATTAGAGACATCATAAATTTTTACGTGAAAAATCCATAAAGGGAAAAAATCACAGAGTCTGACTCATTTATAAAAAATCATTATAATTTGATGATTACAGAGATCCTTTCTCCCATAGGCGGGAAAATGTTGGGAAAGTCTTCTGAACTATAATGTCAACGTGTAGATGAACTTATTCCAAGGAGGGGGCAGGGACTAATAATGATCGACAACGGACGACATGTGGTGGTCAGCGGTGGTCAGCAATGGTCGACGATTGTCGAAGGTCGATGACAATAAAAGTGATGTAGGATTGTAGTTCCTTCTCAAAGCTTCAAGCTTTTCCTCAAGCTTCAAGCTCTCCTCCCTTCTCATGTAAGGGATGAGATTATATTTATAAAGTTCAGGGTGCAATTAATGCAGAAATTTGAACCATTTTTTATCAGATGGCTTAAAGGGCTTCCCTCAATCAAACGACGTTTAATAGACATTTGATTATCTTAACTTTGTTGGAATTGATTGATCTTGGGCCCGTTGGTTTGAGTCTTGTCGAGACACTTGATTTGACTATGAGCTCATCAGATTAGACATTCGTTTATCCTTCCAAATGTGTATGTAAAATTTTCATTGTTGATTTAATGACTTGATCTGAGCTTGATTTGACTGAGGTTGGACTAATTTTGAAAACATTGGGTCCATTTCGTTGAGCCGGTCAATTTGACTGTAAGATTGCTGAAATAGGAGCTCCGGATGATTTTTTATTGATGTTTAAATATTTTTTACTAAAAAAATTGCCTCGAGATTCATGACAAATTATGGAAATTTATTGGAGTCGTATCAATATTTTATTTTAATATTTAATGAGAATGATTTTTGGCTATTCTTTCAGATAAAAATTGATGTGAAATTTAAGTTAAATATTGCACTAGTTCTCGAAGAGTATCTTTAAGAATCATTTTTCTGCAATAAAACAAACATATACATTTATAATTTTATCAAGTCATCGAGTATATAATTATCCATCTAACACTTAAGATTTAATTTTTATATTTTTAACTCAGATACTTACAGTCAACTGATTTAGGAAAAATAGGAAAAGCCGGAGAGCTGTAAAGTCCGCGTGGGCTAAGAGGCCGGAGACCATTCTAATACCTAATTATTAAACACAAACCGGTAGACTACAAGTCTCCAAATGGAGTCAATATGTAGTCTTCTGCAAAGCGCCGACCCAATTTTAATATTTTATTTANCTTGATCTGAGCTTGATTTGACTGAGGTTGGACTAATTTTGAAAACATTGGGTCCATTTCGTTGAGCCGGTCCATTTGACTGTAAGATTGCTGAAATAGGAGCTCCGGATGATTTTTTATCGATGTTTAAATATTTTTTTACTAAAAAAATTGCATCGAGATTCATGACAGATGATGGAAATTTATTGGAGTCGTATCAATATTTTATTTTAAATATTTAATGAGAAAGATTTTTTGCTATTCTTTCAGATAAAAATTGATGTGAAATTTAAGTTAAATATTGCACCAGTTCTCGAAGTGTCTCTTTAAGAATCATTTTTATGCAATAAAACAAACATATACATTTATAATTTTATCAAGTCATCGTGTATATAATTATCCATCTAACACTTAAGATTTAATTTTTATATTTTTAACACAAAAAAAAAATATTTTTTGATGCTGATTTAAAAAATAAACATTTTTAAAAATACTATTTTACAAATTTCTTATGTAGGGGAAATATTTTGATGTGCAGCCCTCCGCAAGCTTTGTGCGCTCACACGGTGGAATGGTCAAGGTCATTTTTTGGTCTTTTTTGTATTTAAGAATGCTGTAGTAAAGTCCGCGTGGGCTAAGAGGCTGGAGACCATTCTAATGCCTAATTATTAAACACAAACCGGTAGACTACAAGTCTCCAAATGGAGTCAATATGTAGTCTTCTGCAAAGCGAGGACCCAATTTTAATTTTTATTTTTATTTTTTTTGTTCCTAAAGCAGCGAGCCTTAAAATTTAAGCATTCAATATCTATTAAAAAATATTAAAATTATAATTTTATTCTAAATGAAAGAAAATAGAAAATATAAAATATAAAATATGAAATAAAATTATTATTATTTCTAAGATGTAAATTTTTTTTAATATTTTTTTTGTATGNTATATATATATATATATATATATATATATATATATACATACAAAGCCTTTTGCCAATGCCTGTTCCCCTGCTTCTCAGAATCTCTACTTTGGCATTCATACTCGACTATTCGTACTCAATTGCTTGTACTCGATCGACATGTTTGAGTTAGAGAGTGAGCCGGATTGAGCCTACTCGCTCAATTGAACTGGATCCTTTAATAAGCCTATATCACAAAGGACACCCATTTAGATCGATTCATGTCTCTGTAGGTTCTCATTTACAACTTTTGATTGTATATATTTAGTTTTTTCACTCTCTTGTCTTTCAAAAAGTTTTGTTATGATAATAATGGGAGAATTAATACATTGTATTATTATAAAATTTAAACGTCAGTGGGTTTCCCTTAGATTATGGACTTTGATCCATATAAATGTGGTGATGAGATGTTTGTTAAGTTCATTTTTCATTTTAGTTCCTCCACTTTGTTCATGGATTCAACTATTTACATCCTCTCAAAATGTCATGGCAAATCTCAACAAATCAAAGACTAATATTTCAAACGAGGAACTGTTACCATGTTTTTTTAACAAGCAGAAGTTGGTGAGCAATCTAAAATGATACAAACAAGAAATAAAGTAGAGGAAAGGGATTTTGGCCTGTGCTTAGAGAAAGTCATCTTGGATGAATCCCATGAAGGCAACAATTATAAGTTGGACTCATCGGTGAAAGATCCGACCAAGGTCCCACTTACGTGGGTGAATGATATCATGCGCCTAAAGTGTGTTAACCCCTTGGAAATTAGGAGAGCCTGATAAGCTACTTACAGTGTGAGATCTCTAACAATAGTGTGGATCAGGTGGTACATAAAAAACCTTATTGTTTTATGAGAATTTGGAGAAATGTGTGTTGTTTTTAAATTACCTTTCCTTTTTGTAGTATATTTTAATTATAGAAAAATTTGTGACTCTAACTTCAATACAATAAATGTTGTCATTTGAATCAAAACTTAACTCTGAGGCTCCTATAAAAATGTAATTCATATGAGTTGAAGCATATTTTGGTGCAGCTATTACTATTTGATCTCCCAAAAAAATTAATTTGTTGCAATTCGATTATTATTATTCTTTCTAGATTGAATAATGGGTTTACAGCCTCATGGCCAATAAGTGTTCAATTCATCTTGTTAAACAATGGATTGATAAAAAATAATTGAATAAAGACTGGGTGATAAAGAATTGAGGGGACATATACCATAATTTTTGTTTTGACCACAAAAGGAGTGGAATTAGAAATACTTGTTGATGGGATTCCATAATTATAGGAAATGTCGAAACTTAGATTTTTAATTCTTTTTAAATCTGGAAAATCTTTCCTATAAAACTAGTTATGAGAATAAAATCTATAGGTCTTTTTATATAGTTGTTTATATGTAATCATAAGTGTATAATACTCTAATTAGAGTATGAAATATAGTAAACAATATCAACCTGAACAAGTACCCTAATAATTGTTGGCATAGTACATGCAATTTAAGAGACATCAACTCGAAAGGATTTACCATATATAAAAGCCAAAGTAAATACTTTGTAATTTCTAAGTGTGAGAATGAAACACAATGTAGTGCAATAGAACATTAAAGGATTACGTCAAACTCAAGAGATCAATAATCTCATAAAAACCTGTTAAATTTAACCATCCAACGCCTTTAAAAAATGAAATTAATTTTGTAAGAATTATTTGAAAATATGACACTAAATAATAAACAATGATGAAAAGGGATTCATGTAGCTGACCCCATTTAGTTGGATAAAGGCTTCTTGTTGTTATTATTTTTGTAAACTTTAGAAAAAATTATTTTAATGTTCAACAATGAAATAACAAAATTAGTCACGCTCTCTAATGACAATAAAGAACAAAGACAAGAAAGAATCATAAGCCCATCGGTCTTACCATTAAAAACTCAATGAGAGCATGATCCAGAGGCAACCATAAAAGAAGTGAATGTGGAAAGACATTGACACTACCTAGTGAAAACTTCTTAAAGACCTAGAAAACCTTAGCAAAAACCAAACAACAAATTGCTAAAAGACAATCACTAGAGAAGAGAGGGGTTCATTATAACGAGAGTTTAAAAAACTTTTGAACTTCGACTAAAAGTCATTGACAATTTTGATTTCAACAAAACTACATACAAACTAACAAAATCGATGAAACAGACCAAATTGTACCAATTGGTCCAATCAGAGTCAAATAAAACTCGTATCAAGCCGTTAAATTGATTTTGAATGCATTCGGTGCATAATTGGAAGGTTAAGCGAATTCTAAATTAGACATACTTGTAGTCAAATGAAGCATCTTGAAAACACAAATCCAATGAACCCAATATCACTCAATTCCAACATCATCCTAATGCCTTTCAATTAAGGGAACCTCTCCGGGTCATCCGATGGAGTGGTTTGAATTTCATTCCTTTTTGCAATCTAGACTATGTAAATAAAGCCCTACCCCCTCTTGAAATGGGATCTAAACCATGACCTAGAAGAAAATTGAAGCTTGGAGGAGGTTCTAAAGTCTAGCATCGCTTCTGCAATGCAAATATGGAGATTACCTCCCATTGCGACAACCATTGCTGCTAACCTCGGCCTACCTGCCAACTCTGGCCAAAGTTGCCAACAAACATTGATAACCACCACTGCTAGCTAGTCAACTTTAGCGGTCGTTGCACTCTAGCCAACTTTGGACGCCGCCTCCTCTTATAGCCGCCTCTATGTATTTGATCAAATCTGACCACCACATGTCGGTCACCGTAGACAATCATTGGTTTCCAGTTTTTCCTTATATCGAAGTTCCTTGTAAATTTACAATATGCACTACAAAATCCTAATGTACTTTGCAAAATAGTGAAGCATTCAACTGAGCAAGATGTTATCCAGAATACAGTGCAACAACATACCCTGATGATAGTGTAGCAATGCACATCGAATATGGTGCAACGACCCACCCCGATTACGATGTAACAACGCACCCAATGATAGCGCAACAAGGCACCCTGATGATGGTGTAACAACACACATCAAATACGGTGCAATGATGGACCTTGATGACAACATAACAAGACCACCCCAAATGCGCTGTAATGACGCACCCTGAATGCGGTGTAATGAAGCACCCCAAATGTGTTGCAACAGCGTACCTCGAACAGAGTGCAATGATGCCCCTCTAAAATGTTGCAAAAACACACATCGATGACAGTGCAATAATACACCCCAAATATAATGCAACGATGCACCTCAAAGGCAGTGCAACATTGCATCATGTATACGGTGCAATGATGCACCCCNCCCCCCCAAATGCGCTGCAATGACGCACCCAGAATGCGGTGTAATGAAGCACCCCAAATGTGTTGCAACAACGTACCTTGAACAGAGTGCAATGATTCCCCTCTAAAATGCTGCAAAAACACACATCAATGACAGTGCAATAATACACCCCAAATATAATGCAACGATGCACCTCAAAGACAGTGCAACATTGCATCATGAATACAGTGCAATGATGCACCCCCGAGATGGGTAAATAATACATTCTGATTACGGTGCAATAATATACCTCAAATATGGTGTAACAATACACTATGAATATAGTACAATGTTATACTCCAATGAAAGTGTAACAACGCACCACACATATGTGTAATGATGCCTCCAGAAGATGGTGTGTCGATGGATTTCGAAGACCCTCAAGTTATCTCCTTGAGGTTGTTGTTTTGAATCACACGGATTTTATTTTAGGCTCACCTTTCTTAGAAAATAATNTAACACAATGTTATACTCCAATGAAAGTGTAACAACGCACCACACATATGTGTAATGATGCCTCCAGAAGATAGTGTGACAATGGATTTCGAAGACCCTCAAGTTATCTCCTTGAGGTTGTGGTTTTGAATCACACTGATTTTATTTTAGGCTCACCTTTCTTAGAAAAAAAAAAAAACCTTGATCAAAATCATTTATTTTATAAACCATATTTGATGACCCTCAAATTATCTCCTTCCTCTTATGCCACGAATAGAAAATCAGTCTACTTAGAGATGGACATGCTCATGCAATGAGTCAGCATGCTGTCAGATTTTGATAGGTGGATGCTTTTCTTCCACTGATAATGGTCACCAATGCATGGGGTTCTGTGCTCGCAAGCTTATGAAGGGCTAATGCAATTTTGACAAGCTCTTTAGTTGCCACATCAGTCTTCCTAGATAATGGTCACCAAGGCATGAGCTTACTTTTTCATTACTATTGTGAGGGTATCAAAACATTAACAACTTGATTAAAATTGAGTTTTATGTCCGCTGATCGGTCGAACAGCCAACCAAACATACTCCATAGGGGTCCGACAGAGGACCGAAGGGCTGCCAGACGACCGAAAAACTGCCATACCACTTCATTAAAAAAAAAAATCAATTTTATATTAGAATGCTTGTTTCATTTTAGGTAGCAAGAACTGAAATACAAGATAATCTGAGTGTATCTTGAAAATAATTTCTCGAGTAACTATAATAAATTTTTAACTGTGCAATTGCCAACTTNATGCTTGTTTCATTTTAGGTAGCAAGAACTGAAATACAAGATAATCTGAGTGTATCTTGAAAATAATTTCTCAAGTAACTATAATAAATTTTTAACTGTGCAATTACCAACTCTTCTAACATTTAACACGCACAAAAATAAATAATTGTGGGTAACATGTTTTGACCATTTCGTTTTGATGTTAACTTTGGAAATAAATAAGANAAAATAAATAATTGTGGGTAACATGTTTTGACCATTTCGTTTTGATGTTAACTTTGGAAATAAATAAGATGAACTCATATAAACTTCTTGTGCTTTTTGTGAGCAAACCAATTAATTCCTATGCATTTACATGTCTAACTATTCATGTAGTAGGGAATGAATAAGATGACTCCCAAAATACTAAGCATTAGCAAATGCATTATTGTCGAGCTTGTCAAGGAGCTAATTGTTTTGTTTCCATTTAATCACCTTTACAATCATCATTGTAACTGAGCTATCTGAGCTATTACGAGAATCAATTTACTCTTATCCTTCTACCAAATGTCATTAATGACAAGTAAGAACATCCTAGAAGTTATCAGTCACCTTTACAGAAGACTTCGTTAAAGTGTATCAAGTGAATCCAAATCTAGTTTGTTTTTTTAATTATATGAATAGAGTGGCATGTATGTAAACATCTAATTTAGGTGTTAGAGATGTAAATACATAAGAATTGAGTGGCATATATGTAAAAATAAAAGTTTAGGTGGTAGAAATATAAATATGTAATGATTGAGTGGTATGCATGTAAATGTTTATTGGCAACTGTTTGATGTTGTCCCGTGTAAGAAGCTTAGTTGTTCAGNAAATAAAAGTTTAGGTGGTAGAAATATAAATATGTAATAATTGAGTGGTATGCATGTACATGTTTATTGGCAACTGATTGATGTTGTCCCGTGTAAGAAGCTTAGTTGTTCATCAGCTTGAAACTTTTTCTACTGCCAATATGAGTTTAGTATGAGAGGTTTATAGATTTTAAGTCGCAGACAGAAGAGGAAGAAAGTATTTTTACGAGGTATCGCAGGGCTCTTTTTGAGTTTTGCACGGCATTTTTTGTGTTTTTTTTCGGGTTTCCTCGGGATAGAGAAAGAGAAGTGCAAGCAGAAGTTCCTTGCAACAGAAGAAAAAAGAAAGAAGAAAGAAGAAGAAGATTGTTTTCCCTTAGCTTATTCTTGGTGGCTTGTGCAGAAGAGAAATTGAGTTTATTTCTCTTGTAAGTTTATCCTCTTCGGTGTATCTCGGTGTAGAGAGAGAATAAGAGAGCAACGAAGTGAGATATCCCACTTGTAATTCGAGAGGATCGACTGGTGTAAATTCCTCAAATAGTAAAATTTTCTGCAACTTCATGAACGTAGATAATTTGTCGCACCACGTAAATCTGTGTGATTCGTTTGTTACTGTGTTTTCTGGTGTGAATTTTCTCCTTTTATTTTTCGCTTCATCCTTAAAGATCGTTCTTCTATTTTATATTTATATACCACAACATCTATGACTTAAACTAAGAAATAGTGTTTCTAATACAACTGAACCGATTAAATTCAGTTTTTGAATGGCTTGAAGTTCTCNTTTATAGATTTTAAGTCGCAGACAGAAGAGGAAGAAAGTATTTTTACGAGGTATCGCAGGGCTCTTTTTGAGATTTGCACGGCATTTTTTTTGTTTTTTTTCGGGTTTCCTCGGGATAGAGAAAGTGAAATGCAAACAGAAGTTCCTTGCAACAGAAGAAAAAAGAAAGAAGAAGAAGATTGTTTTCCCTTAGCTTATTCTTAGTGGCTTGTGCAGAAGAGAAATTGAGTTTATTGCTCTTGTAAGTTTATCCTCTTCGGTGTATCTCGGTGTGGAGAGAGAATAAGAGAGCAACGAAGTGAGATATCCCACATGTAATTCGAGAGGATCGACTGGTGTAAATTCCTCAAATAGTAAAATTTTCTGCAATTTCGTGAACGTAGATAATTTGTCGCACCATGTAAATCTGTGTGATTTGTTGTGTTACTGTTTTCTGGTGTGAATTTTCTCCTTTTATTTTTCACTTCATCATTAAAGATCGTTCTTCTATTTTATATTTATATACCATAACATCTATGACTTAAACTAAGAAATAGTGTTTCTAATACAGCTGAACCAATTAAATTCAGTTTTTGAATGGCTTGAAGTTCCATACACACATCGTAAGGTGACACGACGCTAAAAGAATTATGTTCTGATTTTGTATTTCTGTATCATGAGCTTTTAGCATAATAATTACAAATTTCATGTAACTTTTTCGTCTTAAAACAGTAGTAGCAGATGATTTTTAAGGGAAAAAAAGGATATTGCTACCTTAATATATATATATATAT
>JXCR01123624.1:39965-53129 GCA_002079205.1 Phalaenopsis hybrid cultivar | reverse complement strand
TGCGTAAGTGAATAACGCATATGCATTTAAAATATTACATTCTATATAGAAATAAATATAGAATGAAACACCAATTCCAATTTTATTTATTTCTAACACCGAATCATTAAAACACACCCTTAGCTTCACAAGAATAAGGGAGACAAATAAAAATAAGAGAAGAAAATTAAGCCACTTTTACAGGATAGAGCAGTTATTATCAGGATAACTGACATCATCAGCATAGTAGTGTGGTGCACCATGATAATAGGGTGGTTGAATCATNAAATAAATATAGAATGAAACACCAATTCCAATTTTATTTATTTCTAACAACGAATCATTAAAACACACCCTTTGCTTCACAAGAACAAGGCAAACAAATAAAAATAAGAGAAGAAAATTAAGCCACTTTTACAGGATAGAGCAGTTGTTATCAGGATAACTGACAGCATCATCATAGTAGTATGGTGCACCATGATAATAGGATGGTGCACCATGATAATAGGGTGGTTGAATCGNAACACACCCTTAGCTTCACAAGAATAAGGGAGACAAATAAAAATAAGAGAAGAAAATTAAGCCACTTTTACATGATAGAGCAGTTGTTATCAGGATAATTGACATCATCAGCATAGTAGTATGGTGCACCATGATAATAGGATGGTGCACCATAATAATAGGGTGGTTGAATCATAACAATTGGTTGATTATTAATGCCCTTGGTTTCTGCATCCACCTTTACCTCCTTTTTCTCCTCCTTTTTCTCCTCTACAAATGTTACCATCGTCAGGTCTACATGCCCCACTTTTTTTCTCAGTAACTTCGCCAAAGCCACTGGATCAATCCCTTCCCCCACCACAGTTATCTTGTCCCCATCAAGCGAGGCTGACACCACACCTGCTTGCCAAAATCAATTCAATCTCAAATTAATCTACAAATGACCTTTTCCTCAGGCTATTTAAACTATTCCACCAAAGGTTTAATGATATATATATGCGTCGGGTTTTTTGATTAGTTGGTTGGGCATACTTTAGGTACCTCAGATTAGTTGGTCGGACATCTGCTTGTCAGTTGCAAGTCATCTCTGGTATGAGGTTCAATTCCCCCCGAATATAGGTTGTTGTACTCGAATTCTTAGTCGAATGAGGAATGGCCGGGGCTTATAATAGCCTCTNCCACCTTTACCTCCTTTTTCTCCTCCTTTTTCTCCTCTACAAATGTTACCATCGTCAGGTCTACATGCCCCATCTTTTTTCTCAGTAACTTCGCCAAAGCCACTGGATCAATCCCTTCCCCCACCACTGTTATCTTGTCCCCATCAAGCGAGGCTGACACCACACCTGCTTGCCAAAATCAATTCAATCTCAAATTAATCTACAAATGACCTTTTCCTCAGGCTATTTAAACTATTCCACCAAAGGTTTAATGATATATATATGCGTCGGGTTTTTTGATTAGTTGGTTGCGCATACTTTAGGTACCTCAGATTAGCTGGTCGGACATCTGCTTGTCAGTTGCAAGTCCCCTCTGGTCTGAGGTTCAATTCCCCCAGAATATAGGTTGTTGTACTCGAATTCTTAGTCGAATGAGGAATGACCGGGGCTTATAATAGCCTCTCACCATTATATATTTATTTATTTATTTATATATAGTTTTTATTATTATTTAAAGAATGACTGGAGGCTATGCTAAGAGCCCCGATCATTTCTCGTGCGCGAATAATTCGAGGAATCAAATCCTATGCCAGAGAGTGCTTAAAACTGACAAGCAGATGCCCGACAAAACACACACAAAAAAAAAAAAAAAATTAAGGAACAGAAAAAAAAACGAAAACAGAATTCATTGAAGTTGAAGGCCTAAAATTTGAGAAGAATGGAATTAGTTTGAGACTTGCCGTGCAGTCCGACGGCACACCGCATCGCTTTGGCACGCTTCTCAGCATCTTCCATGGAGACCTTCAGCACCACCTTCTTCTGCAGATTAAGGAGATGATGACGTTAGTTGATTGAAAATCTGCTTAACAAAAAGCTAGCATTTGATATCACAGTTTTCAAAATAAGTAACTGAGAGCAGTACTGACCTTTGCCATGGATGACGATCGATGCTCGCTCAGAAAGCTAGCTTGTAGTTGCACGCAAGCGTTCCTTGGTATAAATAAGAAGGCGAAACGGCGACCACGTAGTTTGGTCAGTCCGAAGACTTATAATTTCCAAGTCAACGGACACGGGTTCCGAAAGTTCCAAGACAGTATCATGGTGATGACGCCCGCAGGGTTGATGAACGTGGTGATATTACGTGGGCCCTTGATTTTTCACAGCGAATATTAAGGGCTAGTTTGGGGCATCTTTTATAAATTCAGTGACGTTTTTGAAAACATCACGGTATTGTTTTGGATCGCATATTTTGCCCGCTTATCCAAAAATGTGGTTAAATTTTTACACTANAATAAGAAGGCGAAACGGCGACCACGTAGTTTGGTCAGTCCGAAGACTTATAATTTCCAAGTAAACGGACACCGGTTCCCAATCGAACTGTCTAAAACAATTTTTTTTATCTTTCCTAAATTATTTTGAAGGAATAATCAATGTTAACTTTTATATTATTTTCATTAAAATGGGATTACATATGTTTAAAGATGTGGGTCTATATTTATACAAAAACTGCCGCTGTAGCTCTTAATTTTTCACAGCGACTTTTAAACCTCAATAAAGTCCTTGTAGTGTAAAGCACAACGACAAAATGTTCCATGGTTTTAAGCCACTACCTCAATAAACTCCTTTAATTATGGATAATTTTTAATATAAAACTAATATTTTCTTTGATAATAACTAGTTTTCTCTTATTAAAAATACATTTTTTCTTCACTTGTTCATTAATTTATTACCATCATTAAGTTATTACTAAGTAAATTTCACTGGTTTTTGGGAATGTGATAATACATTTCACAGCAAAAATGTCAAATTTCATATTAGATTTTCAGTTTATTCCAATAATTTAATTGTAACATATACTTATTTGAAATTATTAGTTTAAAAATTTTCCTTGGGGAAATACTGGTTTGATTGATATGTGTATACAATTTCAAAATATAATTTTTCGTTAAATAAAAAAAAAATATTTTTAATATTATCTTTTGATGCATGTAGAAGATTTGTGGCAATAGAGTAATTGGTTATCGTTTTAGTGTTGCACGAAAGTTCAAAATACACTAAGATAAAAGAAAACAACCAGTAGAGACTTCAAAAGTTTTTACATGAAAAACCCAAAAAGAGAAAAAAAAATAAGGGGGTCTAGCCCTGTTATAAAAATTCAATATAAATTGATGATTACAGAAACTCTTTGTCCTACAGACGAGAAAGGGTTTCAAAGTCTTTTGAATTACAATGTTGGGAAAGCGAATGAAATTGTTGCAAGGAGCGCGAGGGACTGATATTGCTCAATGGCAGCCAACAGGTGGTGGTCCACGGTGGTCGTCAGTGGTCGCCAGTAGTCCATGGTGGTCGGCTATGGTTGACGGCGGTCAGTGGTGGTCAACGACAATAAGAGTGATGCTGGACTTCAGTTCCTTCTCAAAGTTTCTAGCTCTTCCTCAAACCTCAAGCTCTCCTCTCCTCTCACCAGAGGTGTGTGGCTCTATTTATAAAATTCTGAGCACAATTAATGCAGTATATGAACTAATTTAATCGGACGATTTAGATGGCTTCCCTTAATTAGACAAAAATTAATTGACATTAGAGTGTCTTAACAATATATGAATTGATCGATCTTGGGTTCGTTGGATTCGTCTTGTTGAGACGCTCAATTAAATAGAAGCTCGTCAGATTAGACATTTGTTTGACCTTCCAAATATATCCAAAAAACATCTAAGAGTGGTTTAATGGCTTGAACTGAGCTTGATTTGACTTGGATTAGACTAATTTTGATAACATCGGATCAACCTTGTTGAGCCGGTCAGTTTAACTGTAAGTTTGCTAAAATTGGAGCTCTGGATGATTTTTTATCAATGTTTAAATATTTTTTACTCAAAAGGTTGCCTCGAGATCCGCAGTATGCCTCAAGATTCCTGCCAAATGATGAAATTTATTAGTCATATTAGTTGCCCCCAATTTCGGGCAATACTTTGTCGACCGAAAATATCAAACTCTATATATATATATTACTGAGGGGAGCTAGACCGCAGGAGTCTGGGCTAGCGACATTGAACCAGATTGAGGGGAGTTGGACCACGACAGTTGGACCGACTCGAGGACTTATACCGACGCAAGTGTTGGCCCAAAAATAGTGGAATTTGAGCAGATTTTGGGAGCCTAAATGATGAAATTTGAGTTGGTTTTTTTTTTCTTAATGCAGTTGCGAGATTGAACACCATAAGTCGGAAGTTCAAAGACCAAAAGGTGGGAGGTGGGAGATCATAAGGTCAAGAGAATTAAGATAAATTTGAGTTTTTTTAATGGATAAAATTAATATTTGTTATAAATACAAATAGTTTTTTTAGCCTATAAATAGGCAAGAAGAATATGGTGGAGATGGAGTTCCCATCTCTGCCTAGTAGTCCCCATTTCTGCCTAGCAGAAGATTTGGGTTTCCTAAAAGAATGTCATCCCCGACTTATGTAACAGACGACCAACGTGATCTTCTTTCATGTTATTGTGAAGGAGAAAGTCCTCCCTATTTTGCGTAGCAGACGACCAACGAGATCTTCTTTCTTATTGCGCTGCAGAAAAAAGTTGTCCCCGTCTTGCATAACAGGCCGACAACGAGATTTTCTTTTGAGTTAAGGTGCAGAAGAAAGTCTTCCTCATTCTACGTAATAAGCAAGCAACAAGATCTTCTTTTTCGTTGTGGTACAGGAGAAAGTCACACCGTCTTACGTAGTATGCAAGTAAAAAGATTTTCTTTTGCATTGCATTGCAAAAGTAAGTCGACCTTGTCTTGTGTAGCAGGTGATCAACTGAATCTTCTTTTGTTGCAGTGTAGGAGAAAGTTGTACCCATCCAGTATAGTAGATGCACAATGAAATCTTCTTTTGAGTTGCGCTGCAGAGAAAATCATCTCTATCATGCATAGTTGACGATCACCAAGATCTTCTTTCACGTTGTTGCCATGTATTTTTAGGGAAATTCTGGTGTTGCTCTTACACATTCTAGAGGTGATAAAATGTAATAGTTTTCTCACCGCAATTTGAGGAGAATGTTTCATGCTTCTGTGGACCTTGAAATGCATCGGTGCCTTCTGAGGCTCGCAGCCTTCTGAAGTATTTGATGTACTTGTGTCTCATGATGCTTGTAGCCTTTTGAGAACTTTGATGTACATGCGCCTCCTTAGGCTTGTAACCTTTTGAAGTATTTGATGTTCCTATGCCTTCTGATGCTCGTAGCCTTATAATCTCTTTGATGTACCTTTGCCTTCCAAGACTTGTAGCCTTCTGAGATATTTGAGTAATAACCCTTTAAACCACTTGCTCTCTTGGAGTCTTTTTAGTAACGACCATATCTACTACAAGCTTCCCATCGAGACTTGCCTCTTGAGCTTGTCTTCAAGGGCATGACAACTTTGCATCGAGTTGGCCTCTTGAGATTTACTTCTTGAGTGACGTCTCTTACCCTCAAGTCTTGTTTCTTGGGTTCGAATTCTAGAGGCATGATATCTTATCATCGAGTTTTGCTTCTTTTGCTCGACTTTGAGGGGTATCATTTCATCCTATCGAGTCTTGCCTATTAGGTTCGACTTCCAATGACATGGTAGCTTCATCAAGTTTTGTCTCTTGGGGTCTACTTCTAGGGGCACCATATCATTCCATCAAATCAAGCTTATTGGGCTCGACTTCCAGGAATAAGGATTGACATCTTATCTGCCACTTGCCATTGAAGGGACTTTTTACAAAAAATCTTTTGTGAGAGAATAAGAAATTTCAATTAAAGATAGCTTAAAGCAACATGAAAATTTGCTAAAATAAAAATAAGGGTTTATATGGCAGTCTTTTATTCAAATAAGACTTTTATTCAATAAAGCGATGTGAGTTGCATGAGATGGATCAGTGAAACTTGTAATGTCGAGAAGATCGGTGTTTCGTCTTGGTAGGGGAATGGTTTCATCGTAAGGAGAGAACCCAATGAGTGGGGTGTTTCCCGTTGAATGCTAAACTATTGATAATTAAGGTTCATTGGGTTGCGATTTTCGCTCTTCGCGTAGAATATGAAGGATCTTGTGTTGAGACTCCTTCATCCTACGTACTCAATCTTCTAAAGAATAACATAATACACCTTCATTAGTGGGGTAATGCTTTCCTGTGTTGGAGGATGCATAAGTTTGATCTTCTTGGCTCCGCAACTATCTTTTGGAATGACGTGTGTTGTAGCGGAATGCTCTGTTGTTATGAGTGTTGCACTCGATGGCCATGTAGTGATTCTTATAAGTATTTTAGTGGTGGGAATGCTCTCTTCCCATAGACATAACTAATTATCTTCTTATCATTGCATGAAGATTCAACACATATTCAAATAAAAGAAAACAACCAGTAGAGACATCAGATGTTTTTACGTGAAAAATCCATAAAAGGAAAAAAATCACGGGGTCTGGCTCAGTAATAGAAAATCACTATAATTTGATGATTACAGAGATCCTTTCTCCCATAGGCGGGAAAGGGTTGGGTAAGTCTTCTGAATTATAATGTCAACGTGTAGATGAACTTCTTGCAAGGAGGGGCCAGGGACTAAAAGTGATCGACAACGGGCGACAGGTGGTGGTCAATGATGGTCTGCGATGGTCGACGGTTGTTTGAGGTCGATGACAATAAAAGTGATGTAAGACTTCAGTTCTTTCTCAAAGCTTCAAGTTTTTCCTTAAATTTTTTTTTTTTTTTATGTCGATTTAAAAAATAAACATTTTTAAAAATACTATTTTACAAATTTCTCCTGTCGGCGAAATACTTTGATGTGCAGCCCTCCGCAAGCTTTGTGCGCTCACACGGTGGAATGGTCAAGGTCGTCTTTTTGTTTTTTTTTTATTTAAGAATGCTGTAGGAAATTTTATTTAATCAATAAAATATTTAGAGGGGTCAAGGTTTTTATACTCACAGTCAACTCATTTAGGAAAAATAGGAAAAGCCTAAAAACCGTTAGCCACGAGTATGGTCAAGGTTTTTTAATTCTGCTTCCTCGAAAAACAATGTCGTGCTCATGTTTTCATTAGGGTAACAACAATAAGGTCATCTTCAATCAATTAGCATTCTTCCAAAACAAACAAAGGAATTGAAAGCCAAATTGTCTAAAGACTGATATTTTCGAAAAAGACCTTCAACACTTATTGACTAATTCAATATAAATGCTCATGATACATACTTTAATTATTGTTGAATTTTTTTATACAATGCTTTTTGATAATTTTTTGATTTATGACACAATTTATTAAGCTTTTTTCAGACTTTGACTAAGAGTCTTTCACAGTTCTGATTTCAGAATACTTATGGTCAAACTAACCAAATTGACGAGACGGATCAGACAGTATCAAAATTGGTTCAATCAAAGTTAAAGTAAAATCGAATAGAGGCAATAAATTGATTTTGAATGCTTTCAGTGCACAATTGGAAGGTTAAACAAAATTTAAATTAGACACACTTATAATCAAATCGAGCGTCTCTCTCTCCTGTTTATGCTCTATAAATTGGATGTGTCTCTCAGACAAATTTAGATTCAACAAGTATAACTTTTCAATTAAAAATATCAAAATTTTTCATATACAAATATCTAAATTTGAAGTCTTCATCGTAACCAATATATTAAAAAAGGTAAGTTATAATTTATGAAGAATTTGAGCCAAATATGAAAACTTGGATAAATAACTTCAACTTTTGATCATTGGACCACAAAATAATTCACATTATTTGTAATGATTCTTTCATGGACCTTGTAATAGTTAAGATTATTATATGAAATTTCTATGATTTTTAGCAAATTCCCCCACAAAATTTCTGAATTTAGTTTTTAGTTTAATTTCTCAAAACAAGTTTAAATTGTTCTTAATTTTTTAAGTTTTGAATGTCTTTTACACCAAAATATACTATGTTATTATTATTACAATAAGTTTAAAATAAAATCATTATGGTCAAACATAGAAAAAGATATACATGATACTGGTCTAGTTGACTAAATGGATTAGCAGAGATATAAATCATTAAGTTTATAAATTATTAGATATACGTGATATCCGTCTAGCTGACTAAAGCGATTAGTAGAGACATAAATCATTAAATTTCTACGTATTACTTTCTAATGATTTGAGATATGTTATAATAGTTTGAATTATTCATAGGAGTATTATCTCTTGATATGATATTATTAGACATAAAATGAGAGAATAATTAAGCAACAAGCGTGAAAACCTCGATGTGGAAGGGATTAAAATTTTCAAAAAGAAATAGAGCAGGAATAACTTAGAATTAAAAGTTATCCCCAATTTGTGTAAGACCATATGAAAATGTAATTCATATGAGTTGAAGCATAAGTTGGTGCAGTTGTTACTATTTGATCTCCAAAAAAAAAAAAATTGTTGCAATTAGATTATTATTATTCTTTCTAGATTAAGCAATGGATTTAGAGTCTCATGGCCAATAAGTGTTCAATTCATCTTGTTAAACAATGGGCTGATAAGAAATAATTGAATAATGACTGGGTTACAAGAATTGAGGAGACGTATACCATAAATTTTGTTTAGAACACAAAATGTGTGGAATTAGGAATAGTTGTTGATGGGATACCATTATTATTGAAAATGTATCAACTTAGATTTTCAATTCTTTTGAAAACAAGCAAATCTTTTCCTATAAAACTAGTTATGAGAAAAAAATCTATAAGTCATTTTATACAACCATTTTCTTGTAATCTTATGTGCGTATTGTAATCTAATTAGAGTGTGAAATATAGTAAGCAATGTCAACCTGAACAAGTACCCTAATAATTGTTGACATAGTACGTGCAATTTTAGAGACATCAACTCGAAGGGATTTACTATATATAAAAGACAAAGTAAATTCTTTGTAATTAAATAGATAAATTTCTGAGGGTGAAAATCAAACACAACGTAGTGCAATAGAACATTTAATAATTAAGCCAAATTCAAGAGACCACTAATCACATCTAATCTCATTAATTTTAACTATCCAATGCATTTAAAAACTGATATTAATTTTTTAAGTGTTATTTGAAAATATGACACTAAATAATACACAATGATGACAAAGGATTTATGCAACCGACCCCAGTTAGTTGGATAAAGGCTTTTTGTTATTATTATTGATGTAAACTTGAAGGGTGCTTTTAATGTTAAAAAATGAGATAAAAAAATTAGCAACGAAAATAGTGGGTTGTCACGAACTCTATAATGGCAATAATGAACAAAGATAAGAAGGAAGCATAAGCCCATTGGTCTTACCATTAACAAGTCGATGATAGCATGATCTAGAGACAACCATAAAAGAAGCCAAGGTGGAAGGACATTGACACTACCTGGTGAAACATCTTAAGGACCTATGAAACCTTAGCAAAAACCAAACATCAAATAGCTAAAAGACAATCACTAGAGAAGAGAGGGGTTCATTATAATGAGAGTTTAAAAAATTTCATATTGTAACTAAAAGTCATTAACAATTTTGATTTCAATAAACTTACAGGCAAACTAACTAAATCGACGAGACAGAACAAACCATACCAATTGGTCCAATCGGAGTCAAACAAAACCTGAATTAAGCCATTAAATTGATTTTGAATGTTTTAAAAGCATAATTGGTAGGTTAAATGAATTCTAAATTATACCTACTTATAGTCAAATTCAGCATATTGATAAAACAATTCCAACGAACTCAATATCACTCAATTCTGACATCATTAATGTACTTAAATGTCATCTTAATGCCTTCCAATTATGGGAACCTCTCAAGGTCGTCTGATGGAGTGGTCCAAAATTTTTTTTAATTGCAATATGAACTCTGTAAATAAAGACTTACCCCCCTTTTGAAATGGGATCTTGACCATGACCCTAAAGAAGACTGAAGCTTGGAAGATGAGCTAAAATCCAACATCACTTCTACAATGCATATCTGTAGAATAACTCCCACTCTGGCCAAAGATGTATGCAAACTCCGACAACCACCACCACTAGCTGGTCAACTTTGCCGGTATTGCACTCTGGCCAATTCTGGCTAACTCTGACCGCCACCTGCTTCTACAGCCGCCTCTGTGCATCTGACCAAACTGACCACCACCTGTCGGTCAGCGTAGACCATCATTTGTTGCCACTTGCTCCTTACTGTGAAGTTTCTTATAAAGTCACAATATGCAGTGCAAAATCCCAATGTACGTTGCAGAATAATGAAGCATTTAGCAGAGCAAAATTTTATCCAAAATAAAGTGCAACAACGCACCATGATGATACTGTTGCAATACAAATTGAATATTGTACAACGACCAACCCTGATTATGGTGTAACAATACAACCGATGATGATGCAACAAGACACTCTGATGATAGTGTAATAACATACCTCAAATATGGTGCAATGACATATCCTAATGACGTCATAACAAGACCCCCAATTGCGATGCAATGATGCACCCTGACTGCGGTGTAATGGTGCACCCTGAATACAGTGCAACAACGTACCCCAAATAGAGTGCAACGATGCCCTCTAAGACGATGCAACAACACACTTCTAAGAAGGTGCAATATCACACCCAAATACAGTGCAAAGATGAACCTCAAAGACAGTGTAACATCACATCACGAATACAGTGCAATGATGCACCCCCGAAGATGGTTTAGTAATACACACTGAATACGATGCAATGATGCACCCCAAAGACGGTGTAACAATCGACTTTGAATATAGTACAAGGATAGACTCCGATGAAAGTGTAACAACACACCATGCATACCGTGTAATTATGGCTCCCAAAGACGATGTGACAATGAACTCTGAAGACCCTCAAATTATCTCCTTGAGGTTGTTGCATTGAATCACACAAATTTTATTGCAAGCTCACTTTTCTTAGAAAATAAAAAATAAAAAAAAAAATCCTTGATCAAAATCATTTATTTTATAAATCATATTTGATGACCCTCAAATTATCTCCTTCCTCTTATGCCGCACATAGAAAATCAGTCTACCTAGTGATGGGCCTGCTCATGCAATGAGTTAGCATGCTGTCAGATTTGGACAGATGGATGCTTTTCTACCACTGATAATTGTCACCAATGCATGGGGTACAGTGCTCGCAAGCTTATGAAGGGCTAATGCAATTTTGACAAGCTCTTTAGTTGTTTTTTTTTCTTTCTTTTTTATGTGGGAGACAAGGTTGATGTCTACAATAATTGCTCATTGTAAAAAGCCAAATCATCATATTCCTATCCCATTACAGTTGCCTATCGGGTCGCCATTAATGATAGTCAATATAACAAAAAATACATGTTAGATTCTAAATCTAAGGGGCCTCGCTACAAAGATGCTCATGACACTTTGCCTAGAACTATATGCTTGTGCTGTGATGATGTGAATGGGATATCTCAACAAGTGTGATTTGCATATACTGATGAAGATGAAACCTCCATTGGTCTCAACAATTCAATGACTGGGATCAAAGAAGGAGCTAACTCATAAGTGCAGTCGAATTCCATTTTGTTTGCTTTAGCATTTTCTTTTTCTTTTCAAATCCTACTTTCCCCTTCCACTTGATGAATAATCTCTCAATAAGTTCTACTACTTGAATGGAGACTTTGTCTCTGAGTGTTGTCCATCTTCATTATTATAGAAGTGAGAAAAAAAGTGAGACCTGAAAGGAAAATACATAAGGAAAGAAAAAAAATACTTGATGTGATGACCAAACAAACACCTCTCTCACTCTATTCATAGTGATGGATATGGCACAAACTTTAAGAAAATTATTCAATAATTAAAAACTTATATAAATATCATCATTGTGTTATTGATTGTAATTACTATTTTTTTATTATTTGACTTGTCTACATCAAAATGATAAGAGAATCGTGAAACTAAATATTCATGAATGAAAGTGTAGAGGTTGGGTCCATAGTAGATAAGAAATTTAAAGGGAAACAATTAGTCGAACCAACTATACAATTTGACTCATTTACTCAATGGAGCAATGAACAAAAGCTCACTTATGGTGATTAGCCCATATGCTCGATCAAACTGAAATAATTTGATAACTTGTCCAAGGAGCTCAAGTTTCTCCATGACCGAGTCAACAGAACACCCTTGTGATTCACTCACATAGAAAGATTAACTCAGCCCATGATCGACAAATGCGTGACCAGCCAGTTAAGCTTTGAAGAAAATCATTTTGTAAAGATCAATCATCCATGTTGAGGGTGAATGAAAAAATTAATTATAATACCCACCACAAAAAAAAAAAAGAAAAAAAAAGAAAGAAATATGAAGTATCTTTCAAGATTAATAAAATTCAGGGACAAATCAAAAACCAACAAGATTTGAATTAATTAATAATTAAAGGTTTCCTGCATTTGATAGACGTGGCATTTGCAAGTACAATAGACTGACTTAGCTGTAAACTCCGCGTCGGCTAAGAGGCCGGAGACCATTTCTAGTCTTTTGTAAATTCTCTTAAAATAAAAAATGGAAAACGTTCTTCTCATTTATTTAAGCCATCTAAATAAATCACAAACTTCAAGGAAATTATCCAAAAATCAATAACTTAAAAAAATATCATCGTTATGCTATTGATTGTAATTATTATTATTTTTTCTTCTTTTGACTTCTCTTCATCGGAATAATAAGAGAATCATGGAAATAAATATGCATGACTGAAAGTGTTGAAATTGAGTTCAGAGTAAAAATGAGAATTAAAGGCAAATCAAGCCGGCCCTACAATTTGACTGATGTACTCATTGTGGGAGCAATGATCAATAGCTCACTTATAGTGATTAGCCCACATATGCTCGATCAAACTGAGATAGTTTGATAACTTGTCCATGGAGCTCAACTTTCTCCATGATCGAGTCAACAGAACTCCCCTGTCCTTCTCTTGCATAGAAAGATTAACTCAGCTCTTGACTGAGTTTATGGACAGATGCGTTGCCAGCAAGTTAAGCTTCGAAAAAAATCATTTTGTAAAGAACAATCATCCATGCGGAGGGTGAATGAAAAAATTAC
>JXCR01123624.1:10881-26185 GCA_002079205.1 Phalaenopsis hybrid cultivar | reverse complement strand
TTTTATGAATTGCACACCCAAGCTTTTTCTTAGCATGAATAAACTTACATAAATATTTCAAACTATCATGAATATTATCAATAACTACTCACATGAAAAGAAGTGATTGCTTTCGCATAGAAACTTCATTATGCTACAAAAGCAAAAGAAAGCTTTCTTACTGCAATTTTAAGTGAAATTTGAAGCTTGAGAATCATATAAGGACCATCACAACAAAAGCTGGATACGTCATAATTTTGAAGTAAAATAGCCACAACACAGGAATAAACTAAGGCTACGGATTTTCATTGAAGCTTTTGATCCTTTGGAATTCTGCAAATCTCTTATCAAAATCAAGATTCCTTTTAATGACTGACTTTAGGATGGGTTGTAAAGATCTAATAAAAAGAAGTGTAAGCAACAACTGCTCACACATTTTTGGTTTTACTTTTGTCGATTTTTTTTGGCTTCCAACTTTGTTGTCAAATATGGATTTAGCACTCTATTATTGGTTAGTTCTTGTTAATCCAGATTCCTATGTTGTTGTTTGGTGTAGAGCTTATTTTTTCACAGACAAACTTAATTTGGGATTATATTATTCCCTTCTGATTGCTGATATGAATTTGGTGTAAAGATTATTTTTCACGCACAAAATTAATTTGGGATGCTGTTATACCCTTTTGATTTATGTTTATTCTGTTTCTCCAGCATGTAGACATCCTTCATCTTCGTTTTGGAATACAAAGAGAAAATCTTGCAGTCCTACTCAGAAGTTCATACAGGGAACTTTGCCCCGAGTATGTTCTTAGTTTGTTTTCTACATATATTTGCAACTTTACAATTTCTAATAATTCTTTTCATTCATTTAATTTCAAAGGTATCTAGAATGGTATCTTTGGCATTTTTAATCGTTGATTACATTAGCAGGATGACTGATTCATTTGTTGTTTCTCCTATTGTATGTNCTGGTATTGGCTTTCTTATTAAACAAGTCCTCTTTTAAGCTTTTTGGTGGCTTTGTTTCGTCGAATGTATGTTTTAACTTCTTAAAAATTATACAACAAATACCAAAATTTTTATTTAAATTCTTAAAATGTAAAGCCCAAATAAAAGAAAGATATGAATAACACTAGGCCTTTTAGTATATTGGGCTCCATATTGTTTATCCTTTGGCTTTATAAAAAAACTATTCCAAGTTTGAGCCATTGCTCTTACAAACCCCAATTAGTAATCTTGAAATCCATAGTTATAATCCGTAAAATGCCAACCATTGCTTTATCCAATAGATTTATTATAAAATGCTTTTTCTTATGATATATTTAATTAAGCATATTAAACCCAATAACTAAAATAAACTTTATTATTTTATGATAAGGGAAAGATTTCTAATCCATAAACCCGCGGAGCAATGAAACAATCACTTCACAATTAGGNGAAAACATACAAAAGTTAATTGGATTGTTCTGTGATAATATAATGTTTTTTATTTGATAAATTTTCATTATTAGTGGACTTATGGTTTAGAGATGAGTTCAAAATAAGCGACGTGGAAATCTGGATAAACAGTTGGGGCAGAGCATTTAGATCTGATTTTCGTCGTTATTATCTTAAGAATTCACAGGTTTTAATAATATTTTGTTATGATAATTATATGTAATTAAATTAGTGTTTTGTCCTCTACGTTTCATGGTCTGTTAGTAGAGCGGTCTCTCTAAAGATTGTAAATCCTCTCAGGTCATGAGTTCGAATCTCCTGTGTGTAAGGTGTGGTACTCAAATATTTAGCACACATAGGGATGACCCGGGCTCGTCTTATAGCCTTCAACCATTTCTTTTAATATATATATATATATATATATATATACATACATTTCAATTGTCATGATAATCATTCAATTAAAAAACATGCTAAGCAATGTGTTTTTTCGTAAATTCTCTTAAAATAAAAGTGGAAAAAAATTCTTCTCATTTTCATTGAGCCATCTAAATAAATTAGTTTCAAATAAATTAATATAAATAAATCACTTATAAGCTGCCCCAAATGGACCCTTTTAAAAATTAGAATTAAAAATAAATAACAATAAAATTAGAAAGCTTTGAGACGTGGGACTAAATGGTAATTTAAAAATTCCAAAAGTGAGTAGGTTGGCTATTTTAAATNCTGAGTTCCTTTTAATTTTTTGGACACTACATATTATTTGATGACTCCTCTAATCTTAGTATCCAATTCGAGACATCTTTAATATGAAAAAAATTGTAAGTATCTTTCTCCCTCCTATACTCTTAAGTTAACATTTTACTATAAGCATCTCCCATTAATTGGGCTACTAAACTTGCACAATGAGCCATTCCATATGGCATTATAGCTCTCGCAATGTTATGTACCACCTCAGTCTGACTAGAACTCTATCCAACTATCAGATCCCAATCTTTGGGATTCCTAACTTCCCAATACTTTCATATGATATGCACATAGAAGAATGTTAAAAGAGAAAATAATATTAAAACATGCAAAATCTTACCTCTCATTTAAGATCATTCCTATGACTCTGCTTGTTAATCAATTCCTTACAATATTTTACTATAATACCTTTGAAGTAGTTATCACAACTCGACCTGATGCGACCTGCATATCAAGAGACGTCACCTTATGTTGATACAATGATGATTAACTAATTACTCAAGATTTATTTGAAATAGATTTAACTAATTTATTTTTTTCAACTTATATCAACACAAAACCAATAGCATTATCTAAAATATCATAAGCCATAAGCTCAAAATTTATTCAAATTATATAATTATGCAACAAAAAGAATTATATATAACAATTATAATCTAATCTTCTATATATATATATATATATCATCTTGATTATAAAAAATTGATAAAAAATAATAACATCAAGCTTAGACTCTTAAATCCCATTTTTTTCTCCATTTTGTCTTGACGCTAGGATTTTGTAAATTGTAAATCCGGTTTGAAAGACAGACTTATAGGATTTCGAGAAGCTGGAGCGTGTGAAAGTGGGTAGGAGCGGAGGGTAGAAAAATCAGCTATTTTTAAGGAGAAATTATTGCATATGTACACCGCATGCGGTGTCTGATCCTGACCTCAGAATATATTTCAGTTTTTTTTTTTAATTTTAGGTGGCACCCACCGAAATACATCCTGACCGTAAATCACCTGAATTACGGTCAGGATCGGACACCGCATCCAAGATGTATGCTGTATACGTCCGTGTGGAATAATTTTTCATTTTTAAGGGTGTTTGGTACGATACTTTCAGCATAATTAAAGTTGGATTTATCTTTAAATTTAACTAAACATCGTAAATAAATAAATTAGATAAATTTATCGTCAAGTTAAATTTATTTATTTTTTCTTATTCCGCTTATTAAATCCGAATCTATTAAATTTACTTGTTAGTTGGATTTAAAGAAAAAAAAAAGTTCAGATAGATTTATGCTAAATAATTCAAATAGATTTAACTAAATTTAACTTTAATTCAACCAAACATTATTTCAAATTTAATAATATTTATATTTAATGAATCTAAATTTAACGAAAGAAAGATAGGAGTTTCGAAGTCCCTGAATGTTGCGATCCAGTGGTTACTTTCCTAACTAACTCCAATTGTGATTGTACTCGGCAGAGAGTAAATACTAATTAATTATGAGGTATTCGGTAGCACACTTTTAATAGGATTTAACCATTCATTTCACCTAAATCTAATAAAACAAAAAAAAAAGCAAAATCTAACACTCTGTTGAAGTAAAATCTCTCCCGTTTCATCTGTTTCTTCCCGTTCCATTCCATCTCTTCTGCAACGTAAATGCGGATTTATCAAATTATACATAGATTTACGTCGTAGTTTCTCCGTCCTGAACTGATCGAATCCCTGAATTTGATAAATTCTATTAACATAAATCTTCTGATGCGGCGGCCATACAAAGCCTGAAGAAATATTATATACATACCACTTAATTCCCTCTATTTACATGTTAACATATACGCATCAAATTCTACGTACATGACATGTCATATTTCACCAACATTTTTTTTTGAAGCTATGGGAAAAATTAGATGGGATATTTTAATCTAATTTTCATATATTTGATTAATTAATACATAATCATCAAATTTAATAAATTAAGGAAACCATAAGATTAATTATTAAACTAAAATTCATATTATATTAATGCAATTTTTTTCTATGAAATTGTATTAGTAATTTGCGTCAGGACTAAAAAAATTTCTTGATTTCACGTATTAATAATAAAACGCATGACATAAATTAATCTTGAGAAAAATTTTCCCAATATAACGGACACTCTCCGAACCGACTTCCTNCAATTTGTGCCACGACTAAAAAAATTTCTTGATTTCACATATTATTAATAAAACGCATGAGAAAAATTTTCCCAATATAACGGACACTCTCCGAACCGACTTCCCTAGGTTTTTCAGTTCCGGCGACGCTCGAAGCTCCGAATCGGGGGAAGATGTCGACAATGGAGCGGCTCTTTCTTGAAATCTTCGATAGGAAGAGGCGGACCGAGCGCCAGCTTCATGAGCAGTTCGAATCATATGGTGAATCTCTTGCCTGCAACGTAATTGCCGACGGCGGGCGACCGCCACCATGGCTGTTGAAGCTGGCTCCAGCCACCGAAATTTGTGTTAATCCTCTAGGTATTCCTTCATTTCTCTTACTCTCTGCCGAAATTTTTAAAGATTTTAGTNGCTTCATGAGCAGTTCGAATCATATGGTGAATCTCTTGCCTGCAACGTAATTGCCGACGGCGGGCGACCGCCGCCATGGCTGTTGAAGCTGGCTCCAGCCACCGAAATTTGTGTTAATCCTCTAGGTATTTCTTCATTTCTCTTACTCTCTGCCGAAATTTTTAAAGATTTTAGGGTTTGATGGCACCGGTTTGGTATTTATGAGTTATATGGAGATTTAAGTTGAATGGTTTTTTTATTTTTTTTAATTAAGGAGCACTGGANCGACGGCTGGCGACCGCCGCCATGGCTGTTGAAGCCGGCTCCAGCCACCGAAATTTGTATTGGTCCTCGAGGTATTTCTTCATTTCTCTTACTCTCTGCGGAAATTTTTAAAGATTTTAGGGTATGATTGCATTGGATTGGTGTTTATGAGTTATATGGAGATTTAAGTTGAATTGTTTTTTTTTTAATTAAAGAGCACTGGAAGGACTCATTAAAATCCGAATGTATTTCATGAAAAGCATTTGAATTGATTTTCACATTATTTATATGTGTGCGATTTACGTAGTTGGAGAATCATTTTTCTTGTGAGGAAGTTTAAAACCATCATTTAGGGAACATTCTATAATATGTGGAGCGTTATTTTATGAATTGCACACCCAAGCTTTTTCTTGNTGTGAGGAAGTTTAAAACCATCATTTAGAGAACACTCTATAATATATGGAGCGTTGTTTTATGAATTGCACATCCAAGCTTTTTCTTCGCATGAATAAACTTACATAAATATTTCAAACTATCATGAATATTATCAATAACTACTCACATGAAAAGAAGTGATTGCTTTCGCATAGAAACTTCATTATGCTACAAAAGCAAAAGAAAGCTTTCTTACTGCAATTTTAAGTGAAATTTGAAGCTTGAGAATCATATAAGGACCATCACAACAAAAGCTGGATACGTCATAATTTTGAAGTAAAATAGCCACAACACAGGAATGGACTAAAGCTACGGATTTTCATTGAAGTTTGTGATCCTTTGGAATTCTGAAAATCTCTTATCAAAATCAAGATTCCTTTTAATGACTGACTTTAGGATGGGTTGTAAAGATCTAATAAAAAGAAGTGTAAGCAACAACTGCTCACACATTTTTGGTTTTACTTTTGTCGATTTTTTTTGGCTTCCAACTTTGTTGTCAAATATGGATTTAGCACTCTATTATTTGCTAGTTCTTGTTAATCCAGATTCCTATGTTGTTGTTAATTGATTATTGACAAAATTATGCTGATATGAATTTGGTGTAGAGCTTATTCTTTCACAGACAAACTTAATTTGGGATTATATTATACCCTTCTGATTGCTGATATGAATTTGGTGTAAAGATTATTTTTCACGTACAAACTTAATTTGGGATGCTGTTATACTCTTTTGATTTATGTTTATTCTGTTTCTCCAGAATGTAGAATTCCTTCATCTTCGTTTTGGAATACAAAGAGAAAATCTTGCAGTGCTACTCGGAAGTTCATACAGGAAATTTTGCCCCGAGTATGTTCTTAGTTTGTTTTCTACATATATTTGCAACTGTACAATTTCTAATAATTCTTCTCATTTATTTTACTTGAAAGGTATCTAGAATGGTATCTTTGGCATTTTTAATCGTTGATTACATTAGCGGGATGGCTGATTCATTTGTTGTTTCTCCTATTGTATGATTAGTGGTAGTTAATTTAGTTGTCTTTATAACCGTTATTTATTTTTGGTTAATTTCAGGTTCAGCTCTCATGTATAATTGAGCAGTTGGTATTCCCATCTTTTCTATTTGTTTCCAATCTTTGAGGCTTTGTCAGAAAACATTTAATATCTGTGCATTAAATATGAGATGAACCTATTTATTAAGGGTCTATTGAGGAAACTTTGTTAACTTCTGAAGATGTGCAGACAAGCATCATACCTATCACTGAAATGAATAAAAAAAATTATTCATTATNTATGTTCTTTGTAAGGTGCATGCATGAGTTGACTTACCTTGCTAATAACGAGTTCAGAAAATGTTTGGGTTATTATCTAACAGTTGACTTATTGTCATCATGGCATTGATATAAATTGGACCAAATTCAACACATATATTAATGACCCCTTGGAAAAGTTTGGGCTATTCCAACATAATAATCACTAGAGTTGGGAACTGATTTTTTTAGTTCTTATTGAGGTTCATCTTGTCAGAGCTTTTGCCTCTCCGTTCATCGACAAATAATGCACATAATCATTTGCCAACTTATAACACTTGACTCAGAGTTTTAAAAATTTTCTCGTATTTTAGCATCCTTATTGTAAATTTTTAAAAATATTTAGCATTGCTTTGCACCTTTTATCAATCAACATATATGAATATATGCCAGAAGAAAAGCATGGTATATAAAACTTGACATCTGGTACTTGATACACATCATATTTTATTAAACAATTTTATGATTTTAGATAAACATAAATATCTTGAAATTGTTTTAACGGGTGATCATAGAAAATGCAATAACTTTATTGGTAAAATTAGGTGTCAATAACATGCTCAATATGAAGAAAGTCTACTTACGTGCATATGACAGTTCAATTTGAGGGCAAGAATTCACAAACATTAGGCTCCCTTTATTTGAGGTTGAACGCACTACAATTAAATGATCCTTCCAAAGTTTAAAATTGCGCAATTGGAAGGCTTTTTTCTTTTGAAGCGATGCGTAAGTCTGAAGGTGTTTTAAGGTTTAAGCTTTAAATTTAAAAAATTATGTAAATTAATAAATAATGTATTAATTATAAAGTGTGAAGTAAAAAGTATCATTTTATACTTATTTTGAGCATGTTAAAAATTAATTTAACAACATTCTAATTAAGTAAAAAAATTATAAATTTTTAAAAAATAGAAGTAACATTTTAGTATGCTAACATCAAATTATGAAATAAGGTGAGTTATACAAAGGTTAAATTATTAAAATAAATTAATAAATTAAAATAAAATATTAAACTCTTNGTGTTTTAAGGTTTAAGCTTTAAATTTAAAAAATTATGTAAATTAATAAATAATGTATTAATTATAAAGTGTTAAGTAAAAAGTATCATTTTATATTTATTTTGAACATGTTAAAAAGTAATTTAACAACATTCTAATTAAGTAAAAAATTATAAATTTTTAAAAAATAGAAGTAACATTTTAATATGCTAACATCAAATTATGAAATAAGGTGAGTTATACAAAGGTTAAATTATTAAAATAAATCNTTTTATATTTATTTTGAACATGTTAAAAAGTAATTTAACAACATTCTAATTAAGTAAAAAATTATAAATTTTAAAAAAATAGAAGTAACATTTTAATATGCTAACATCAAATTATGAAATAAGAGGTTAAATTATTAAAATAAATTAATAAATTAAAATAAAATATTAAAATGTAATAATCAAAATAAATTCAACATAAAATTTTCTCTCACTCATACACTTCCCCACTTAAAAAAATATTTAACAAGTCATCAGCATTTAAAATTATAAATTTAAAAGTTATTATTACTCATCCCCCAATTAATATTCATTAGAATCATCAACATAAAGAATTATTTATCTCGCATCTTATTTTTATTTCTATCTATATTCTCTCATTCTCTCATTCTCTCATTATCTTTTTTTCTAGTTATTCTTATTTTCTTAAATATTAGTCATAAATAAGAATATTAATTATAATAATAAATTTTTTTGATAATTAAAACTTTCGTTGCATAATTTTTTTGGATATATATTATTTATATTTTTTATTATTTAGTCTGTGAAGTGTGAGGGTTAGTGGGTAATGTTATTGATATTGCTTATAATTTTGTTAAAAAAATTGCAGATAGCCTTAAAATTTAAGGTGTTTTTTTAGGTAAGGAGAGCCTCAGCCTCGGTGAGACATATGCAAATGAACAACTTCCTGTATGAGTTACGTGACGACTTATATAATAGTTTAAGTGTATCTTAATGGAATGAAATGTGCATACTTGTTTAGGCGATCCATTATCACCAACATCACCGTAAATACCACAGATCATGGCAACCCCTCTATAAAATTCATCTTCACATCCTCCCAAAACTTCTCAGGTTAGGCCAGGGGTGGCAATAACTCTTTTGGTGCCATAGTCAAATAATTGTTCGTTGGCACACATCACATCTCGCCAACATGCTACATCTCTGTACATCTCCGCCCAATATAGCTCGGTTGATAGTCAATTATATGTTTGTTGTACCACTAAGTGTTCCTTTATTGCATTGTNCCCTTTTGGTGCCATAGTCAAATAATTGTTCGTTGGCACACATCACATCTCGCCAACATGCTACATCTCTGTGCATCTCCGCCCAATATAGCTCGGTTGATAGTCAATTATATGTTTGTTGTACCCCTAAGTGTTCCTTTATTGCATTGCCATGAAACTCCTGCAACAGTTTGGANAATCATCAACATAAAGAATTATTTATCTCGCATCTTATCTTTATTTCTATCTATATTCTCTCATTCTCTCATATCTTTTTTTCTGTTATTCTTATTTTCTTAAATATTAGTTATAAATAAGAATATTAATTATAATAATAAATTTTTTTGATAATTAAAACTTTAGTTGCATAATTTTTTTGGATATATTTTATTTATATTTTTTATTATTTAGTCTGTGAAGTGTGAGGGTTAGTCGGTAATGTTATTGATATTGCTTATAATTTTGTTAAAAAAATTGCAGATAGCCTTAAAATTTAAGGTGTTTTTTGAGGTAAGGAGCGCCTCAGCCTCGGTGAGGCATATGCAAATGAACCACTTTCTGTATGAGTTACGTGACGAGTTATATAACAGTGTAAGCNAGCCTTAAAATTTAAGGTGTTTTTTGAGGTAAGGAGCGCCTCAGCCTCGGTGAGGCATATGCAAATGAACCATTTTCTGTATGAGCTACGTGACGACTTATATAACAGTGTAAGTGTGTCTTATTGGAATGAAATGTGCATACTTGTTTAGGCGATCCATTATCACCAACATCACCGTAAATACCACAGATCATGGCAACCCCTCTATAAAATTCATCTTCACATCCTCCCAAAACTTCTCAGGTTAGGCCAGGGGTGGCAATAACCCTTTTGGTGCCATAGTCAAATAATTGTTCGTTGGCACACATCACATCTCGCCAGCATGCTACATCTCTGTACATCTCCGCCCAATATAGCTCGATTGATAGTCAATTATATGTTTTTTGTACCCCTAAGTGTCCCTTTATTGCATTGCCATGAAACTCCTGCAACAGTTTGGGGATGTACCTGGATGGTTTCAGTTACACAAATTGTTCCTGGTAGAGTAGTTATTGGCCCCTCAATGCATATTTTGGATTATTGTTCGGATCCTGTAACAACTCTGCTCTGAGCTTCCTTAGCCCTTCATTCTGCTCCCTCTTTTGCTTCAGGGCTTCCCAATTTAGGAGCAGGGGTACTTATAATGCTCTCAACTGCCCTTCCTTGGTAGTGCATTCTTGGCTTTATTCTCCAAGCTTGGGCGGTATTGGATCTCAAACTCATATCCAAGTAATTTGAATAACCACCTCTGATGCTCCTTAGTCGCCATCCTTTGCTCCAATAATACTTCAAGCTCCTCTGATCTATCCTGACTTTAATGTGTCGCCCCAATAGCTAGGGGCGCCATGTTTGAATGGTCAAGACAAGAGCCATCAATTCTTGCTCATACGCGAACTTGAGCCTCACCCTAGCCATGAGCACCTTGTTAAAATAGACAATAGGCCGCTGGTCCTGCATGAGTACTGCTCCAATGCATACCTTGACGCAACTGTCTTTACCAAAAACTGCTTACTTAAGTATGGAAGTGCTAATACCTGAACATTAGTCACGACTCTTTTCAGTTGTTTGAAGGCCTGTGTTGCTCCTTACCTCCTCTTGAAATTATCTTTCTTCAATTGCTCCATCAGTGACCATGCTATCATGTCATATTCTCTCATGAATTTTTGGTAGTACTCGGTGAGGCCTAAGGACCCTCCTAACTTCTTCAAGCTCATCAACAATGACCAATTCAACATAGTCTTGAACTTGTGTTGATCTACTGCTACCTCTGCTTTGGTCATCTCATGCCCTTGGTACTCCAGGTGTGACTGTTTAAAGGAACATTTTTTCACGTTGACGTACAACTAGTGCTCTCTCAATGTGTCTAATACGATCCTTAAGTTTCCCATATGCTCTGCTTCTGTTTGAATGTAGATCAGAATGTAATAAAAAAATACAAGAACAAACTTCATGAGGTAAGGTTGAAAAATCCCGTTGATGAGAGACTAAAATGTGGCCAAAGTTTTGGTAAGGCCAAATAACATTACAAAAACTCGTAGTGTCCTTCTCGAGTTTTGAATGCTTTATCATGCACATCCATTGGATTCATCATGATCTAATTGTATTCCGACTTCAGATCGATCTCGACAAGATGACTGCTCTATAAAGTTCATCTAGCAGCTCATCAATCACCGGGATAAGAAACTGTCCAGTACAGTTTCCATGTTCAAAGCCCTTACCCACACAAAATCGTCAAGTATCATCTTTTTTCTTCACAAATAGAATTGAACTAGAAAAAAATGGCTCACACCGGTTCTGATAATCTTTGCTTCGAGCATCTCACGATCAACTTCTCTATCTCATCATTTTCAATCTGATGATACTTGTATGACTTGACACTGATAGGAGGAACTCCTTCTTTTAATGTACTGGTATGCCCGTGTTCCCTCAGTGGCAACAATCCACTGGGCCGTTGAAAGAGGTCAGAAAATTGTTGTAGAAGCTGTTGAATGCACTCAGGGAACTCTACTGACTCAGGCTCCCGGATCACCTCCATACTCGACAACTCCACCAAATAGCCCAAACCCGCTGCTCGTATCGTCTTGACTAAGGTTTTAAGTCAGATCATGGTTTTGAACTGTTTAGCATCTTCTCTTAGCAACACATTCTTCGCTTCCACCCTAATCTCCCAATCGATCTTCGACTCCCCATTCGTCTATAGCTACTTTATCCCCAAAATCACATTAGTGCTTCACAAGTCCAAGGGAAATAAGTCCTTCATCACATGTAGGCCCTATAGTGTAAATACTAATCCCTTGCAAATTCATCGGCTTTTTCCACCTTTCATATCGCCATCTTGACCCCAAAGCTTCCCGTATCTACTAACTTCAACTCCAGCCGGTCCACGACCCGATTTGAGATGAAATTGTGAGTGACCCCAATATCCACAAACACTACTACCGGTTGCTCCCTGATCTGTACCCTCACCTTCATGGCGTGAATTGGAGTAAATCCCACCATTTAGTTGAAGGACACCTCCGATACATCGATGTGTATGTGCTCCTCTTCTTCCACTGTTTCTTCCTCCGACTCCTCACCATCTGCCTCTTCTCTCTCACAAGTTAAAAGGACGTGGAGCATGTGATCATTGCACCGGTGGCCTGAGGCATACTTCTTGTCACATCGAAACATAATCCCTTTGCTCTCATGTACCACACCTCTGTTTCTATGAGGCGCTTGAAGTTAACCACGGGACGGTCCTCCATATTCCTATCCTTTGATGCCTTCTTATGGGTTCTCAGTATCATGGTTGTTGAGGTACTCATGTGGAATCTTTTCATGGTGCCGCCTTTGCTAATCTTCTTCATTTGGTTTTCTTCTTTCACCTTATGGGCAAGCTCCATCATCTCCCTCAATCACCGCGGTTTCAATAGTCGGAGTGTTGCCCATATGTTGGGCTTTCGGCCCTTCTTGAAGTTTCCCTCCAATACTGCTTCAAAAATCCCCTTCGGCTATCTTGACAGTAGCTCAAATCTCTCTCCATAGTCCATGAAAGTTTCATGAAAGTCCTCTTCTAAGTTAAGGCATATAATTGCCTATGTAGGTCTTCTTCCGGAATGTTTCGAAAATTTTCTAACATGCAATCCTTAAATTCCTCCCACGAATGGATCTGATATTTAGCTTCCCTCCATTAAAATCGTGCCATGGTTTTCCTCTCCTAACATAACCCGGATGTCATGAGTTTTTCCTTGCCATTGAGCCTATTCACCGTGAAGTATCGTTCCGCTCAATACATCCACCCATGTGCATGTTCCCCCTGAAGATTGACATCTTCAACTTCCTAATACTAGCATCACCGCCTAACTTCCTCTCCCTGTGGTATTTTCTCCCATTTATCTAGTGTGAAACTCCCTCATTCGATCATAGTCATACCCCATTCTTGTTTCTCACTTCGTGTTCATCCCATCTTTTCCATATTTCGGCTCAACCCTTCCATCGGAAATCTCTAATCCCCACCCCCCCATCTGAGTCATAGGGGAGTTCTTGATGGTAGATGCTTTCCTCCTCATGTTCCTCACGTTCGATCTCTTTCCTTTTTGATATGTCCACAGATTCTTCAGTCANCTCCGATACATCGATGTGTATGTGCTCCTCTTCTTCCACTGTTTCTTCCTCCGACTCCTCACCATCTGCCTCCTCTCTCTCACAAGTTAAAAGGACCTGAAGCATGTGATCATTGCACCGGTGGCCTGAGGCATACTTCTTATCACATCGAAACATAATCCCTTTGCTCTCATGTACCACACCTCTGCTTCTATGAGGCGCTTGAAGTTAACCACGGGACGGTCCTCCATATTCCTATCCTTCGATGGCTTCTTCTGGGTTCTCAGCATCATGGCTGTTGAGGTACTCATGTGGAATCTTTTCATGGTGCCGCCTTTGCTAATCTTCTTTATCTGGTTTTCGTCTTTCACCATATGGGCAAGCTCCATCATCTCCCTCAATCACCGCGGTCTCAATAGTCGGAGTGTTGCCCATATGTTGGGCTTTCGGCCCTTCATGAAGTTTCCGTCCAATACTGCTTCAAAAATCTCCTTCGGCTATCCTGACAGTAGCTCAATTCTCTCTCAATAGTCCATGAAAGTTTCATGAAAGTCCTCTTCTAAGTTAAGGCATATAATTGCCCATGTAGGTCTTCTTCTGGAATGTTTCGAAAATGTTCTAACATGCAGTCCTTAAATTCCTCCCACGAATGGATCTGATATTTAGCTTCCCTCCATTAAAATCGTGCCATGGTATTCCTCTCCTAACATAACCCGGATGTCATGAGTTTTTTCTTGCCATTGAGCCCATTCACCGTGAAGTATCGTTCCGCTCAATAAATCCACCCATGTGCATGTTCCCCCCGAAGATTGACATCTTCAACTTCCTAATACTAGTATCACGGCCCAACTTCCTCTCCCTATGGTATTTTCTCCCATTTATCTAGTGTGATACTACCTCATTCGATCATAGTCATACCCTTCCATCGAAAATCTCTAATCCCCACCCCCATCTGAGTCATAGGGGAGTTCTTGATGGTAGATGCTTTCCTCCTCATGTTCCTCACGTTCGATCTCTTTCCTTTTTGATATGTCCACAGATTCTCCAGTCAACCCTTGGTTAGGGTTTGTAAGTTAAGCTACTGCTGGGGTATTGGATTGCATCTTAATAAGTTTCTTTATCATTTCCAATTTCTCAAATTTGTTTTCAATGGTGGAAAATCTTTTCTCTATTCTGGATTTAAGTTGTCCTACCTCACTTTCCAATATCTTCTTCAAAACATCAACTTTTTTTGCTGTCATTTCTCCATGATCTTTTAGAACAAAAAACTCGTTTACGTTGATTACGTCTGTGACTTCTCAAGTATCTTAATTCATGGCTTTATAGTGTGGTTAGGTCATTGTACGCCATGATCCCGATCAACTACTTTCCTTGAGACTGTAGCGTTGCTGTTCGGTCACAAAGGAGCACTGACATGCTGCGATCCTACCGGTGTTCCCTACAAATTGCGACTGAATTGCGAGCTTCGATCATGAAGCCGATGTACGTCGCGGTTTCGAACCCTCGCGATCAGCCTTTGCTTCCTAGCGAGCGCAAATCGCGATTGTACCGTGAGCTTCAGTCACGTAAGAGTGATGCAATCTCGGAATCTTTACTACGACATGTCGTTTCCCTCCCAGATAGCTTTTATCATGACTATATCGTCATAAGGCATGCTGCAATCGAGTCGATTCCCAGAATCGACCGTTTCGATATCAATTTGATGAACATGAGCCAAAATTAGTGAACAACTTGTGAGAATTAGGTGGGAAGAAATCTAAATTAGGGCTAATCGATTAATATCAAGCAAACAAGAAAAATACAAGTGTAATCTATAATTTGAGAGGTAGATCGTCTCTCCACAAATCTTAGATGCCGCTAGGAACATGACGGCAAAAGGAAAAGTTGCAGGAAATAAAACATAAAGAATAACCTAGCTTATGACCCTCATAAATATCCTTGAAGACCCATTCAAACTTTCCGCCCGAAACACCCCTTTCTTCTTCTCATATAGGTGATCAACGGCTGATCAGGCTGGTTTGCCTTGGTACTGGACCAGCTGAACTGTAGGCGTATCATAGAGTTGGATATAAACTCAACGTCTTTCCATATTTGCTAGCCCTTGTTAGGGCTATTGTCCATAGCTTAGTCAAAACTTATATTTGATATTCATGAAAGAAAAGGTATGAGAG